>JACGWL010000667.1:0-163421 GCA_034509725.1 Sesamum angolense
TTATAAATCAAAATATTTGTATTAGTTATTATCTTCTTATATATTTTTAGGTATTCTTTTAAACTACAAAAAACTAATAATATAATTTATTTAAATATTTTATTTTATTCATTTTAAAAAATTATGCACGTACATAAAATATGCCACACTTACTCATATATACATGAGAGATGTGTTACAAATTTGCAATAAAGAATCCAATTCCCGAAAAATAGTTAAGTTCCTGTTTCTTGAAACAGCTAATAACGTCTTATTTATTTTTGACATTCAATCAAATAGTCTGCTAACTATTGACAGTAGTTGAAATCACAGTTTCTCAAAAATTGTCTGAAAACAACAACTTGGGCATCAACTTTGTTTACTTTCATTGTGTAAGGAAAGATATTTTACAAAATTGCATCAAAATATTGTTCTATTTGGACCCACAAATCTAATAAGCAGTTTCATATGACATGGTCTCAAAGCTCTGAGCAAGATCGAATGAATTTTCATTCAATTTAAAAAAAAAAAAAAAACCCAAAGTGTCAATCATGAACTTTACATACATAATTGTACGTATGACCATGTTTGTTGAGATTGGCAGCAATATATGTAGCTGAGGATGATATAGCCACCTACACCATCAAGACCATAGATGATCCAAGAACACTCAACAAGACATTATACATTAGGCCTCCCCTAAACATTCTTTCACAAAGACAAGTTGTGCAGACATGGGAGAAGCTGATTGGGAAGGAGCTCCACAAAACTACCATCTCCAAGCAAGATTTCTTGGCTTCCATGAAAAGTAATTCCCATTCAAATTAAATGATTGGAGTGTTTACCGTAACCAACTGCTGTTAATTATTTTGGTTTGAATCTCTGTTTGATTAATGTTTGTTGTTAGGTCTTGACTATGCACAGCAAGTTGGGTTGTGCCACTACCATGATGTGCTGTATGAGGGATGTCTGACGAATTTTGCAATAGGAGAGGATGGAGAAGAAGCGTCCTCACTGTATCCGGAAGTCAAGTATACTACTGTGGAGGAGTTCCTCAAACGTTACGTTTAATGTAATGGATAGATGATCGCTTATGCCTCTCGGTCGTGTGTATCTGAATATTTGTACCTTTAAAATCCGACACTAATGTTGCTGGAATTTCAATTATCTAAAGAATAATTCTTACCCACATCAAGTTTGTCGAATCAAACCAATCACCTAACAAGTATAATAGACTTGCTATGTGAGGAATGCGAGGGGCGAATCATGGATTTAGAGCTATTTTTATCTTAGAAGAGTGACATAATGTGAGGAATGGAGGGGTGAATCAGGTAATCAAGTTAAGGGTAGTACTTAACCGATCAACTTCCATGACTTCTTTAAGATATTGATTGAGCTTATGAGCAAGTAGTCATTCCAGTTTTCAACAAACAATGCACACTTAGTAAAAGGATTATGAGAAATATGGAGTAATACTTATAGACACAGTGAGTTATTTGTCTTAAATTTTTAAGAGATGTACTGCACTACAGTAAGCATAAAGTTCCAGAGAGGAGGATAAGGAGGAGGACAAATGTCAATTGTCCAGGTTCAAACAACGAGAGAGAGAGGGGAACGATAGTAGAAGGGAATTACACTTACGAATAATGCATTAATATTCCCTGAAGTAAAACTAACACCACCCTTTCACTACATTGAACTCAATTGTCTTGAGAAATTATATCTCTACATTTTAGAAAGTAGAAGGTATTAATGAATGTAGCACATGTATTTGATCATTACTATACTGCCTGTATAACTCATACCCAGTTCGTTATGTTCTGAGTGAGTCTGAAGGATCTGATTCCAGCACCGGCACAATAGCAGATGATAACTCTATATGAGAAACCCTAACAGCACCAATTAGCCGCTCTGGCAATTCGTCAGTGGTGTTTGCCTGAGCAGTGGAGCAATTTACACCATTTAATAAACAGCATGATCGACCAATTTTCCCAGCTAAAACTTTTATGAAATTGACCCGTCTTTTTTTTTTAGTTAATATTTGCAACAACTATAAGATTCCTGTTTCTCAATGATGTATATGGGATAATGGGAACAAACTGAAGGGTTTTTCTTAGTTCTTTTGAAGTAACTGTAGTTTTTAAGCGTCAAAAGTTAGATAAGCACATAACATCTAGAGTAACTAATGATCCTAATGCCTATGAGGCTAACTAGGATTTCTAAGATCCTTTCACTAGGCTCAAGCAAGCAGACGCACAGACATCACATATAACTTATAGTTTCTTACATCGCCAAGATATTCTAGGTACTTCTTCTAGTTCTCGCAGATTTTTCTTCCACCTTCACGTATAACTTAGAAATAAATAGACAGGAAAAAAAAAAAAGAAAAAGAAAAGATCTCACTCGGAATTAAATATCATGCTATTTTAAACGAAGCAGATAAACGGGAGATCAAGTTGAGATTCAATTACCTGTACAAGAAAGGCCATATCAACCACAAGTGTTGTAATAACGCCAATTACAAGCCCCAGGACTCCATTTGCCACAGTGGAAGAACCAATATCGACATCAACCTGCAGAAAAATAAGAAACAACAACAGAGGTTTGATCTCAGAGAGCCTGACTCTTGCCTATTGCCTATTTAATAATGTTAAAGGAACACGAAAAATTCCCTACTTCCAGATACTTGGGACCACGGATATAGTTGCAATCAACTGCCTTTCCCAGTAAACAAGGTGTGCTGCCACACTTTGGCGTACAATCCAAGAGCCTACATGATTCATTAAGAGTAATAAAAGTCAAATGTGAAACTGGATGAAGTTACAAAAACAGGAACCTAGTCTCACAAAGCATCCATGGCACAAACGTTCCTTTTCAAAATATCTGGAATGATACTTCCTAAAAGATGACAATCAGTCCCATTGTCATAACAAGGGTTCACAATTATGTAATGAATAAATATAAAGGAAAAAAAAACACAAAAAAAAAAAAAAAAAAAAGAAATAAACCTTCAGAAAGAATCCATTTGATACGAGGTAATCCTAAGAGCCGTACACCCCGCCTTAATTGAAAAACTTTGGGATACTTTCCATCATCGTACAATGTTTGCAATTTGGGTTGCTCACGTTAGTGGATAAAGCATAAACACTAAGTAGGTTTTTGCTTAATTATGATGCTTGATGTGATATATCTTATTAAACTTGTGTAATCAACTAGTCATTCATATGCATTGTCAATTTCTATGCAACCTTGTAGTGGAATTCAAACCCTAGTACTTTATGTCATCTTCATACATCAATATAAATTGCACTATTTCTATAATTGACGTGGAGAAAGGGTTTGATATCAACATGGTTATGTGTGGTGTGGGGGTGGGGGGGGGCGGGTTACTTGTTTAAGTTTTTTACCTAATTTAGGCACAAAACATTCATGGGTATACTTCTTGCGTTATATTGCAAAAAGATAAAGAGATTTTTGTATCAATTATGCCTTAACTTAGGTGGTCATGCTACATTTTTCTTTAGCATAATTTTAAGAAATTACCCTGAAAATAATCTCAATCAGCAAAAATCTTATACACACACATTAATTTTTTGTCCCGTAAAACAACAATGGTGTGTTGGCACTATTTAAGTTCCCATAAGTATATTACGGGCTTACGCACATTTAGTTCAATAGGAATAGAATATGCTGTAGAAATTTTTAGTCCCCTAGAGCAAAAATGTAGAGATGATCACACATTTGGTACCATAAATAAAAAACACATAATAAAAAAGCAAAAACTATAAGTGAGATATAAAACTGATTGTAGGCACATTTGGTACCCACTAAAATTATAAAAATTGTTTATATCTCTAATGGGACCTTAATTGGTTCATAATAATTTATATGTAGTGTGAGGATCCAACATGTGCAACATGAAGCCAAACTATTTTAATCCTATGGGAACAAAAATACTAACAATATTTATCTTATGGAACTAAATAATGCTAAACGTCTGTAAACTATAGGAACAAAAGTGGCAACATACAAACCAGTAAGTGACACATATAAAAATAAATACAATAAGCCAACAAATACTGATGAACACAAAATTATTTTTTCAATAAGTGCCAATCGGATATGCAAATCAGAGCAGTCCATTAAGATCAGTGCACGATAACAACCTTCCCGCTCGCTCAAGACAGGAAAAATGCCAACGGAGAAAGAGGATCCATCTCTCTCTTGTCTTCTACTTCTTGCGTTTCTTACGTTGCAACATCATTTGCATCCGGTATCAGGAAAATCATTACAGCATGTACTTTTAGTAGGTCTACTTCGAGTGCTAACGTATTGGTATAGACAGCATGAACAACTTTGAGTAGGACTACATCTTGACCAAATGATTTTTCAACAATAGTCAAGATGCAGAAACCAAGCCCAAGAAGCACAAAATCAGCAGCTCGACAAGTACTGTTTTCAACTTTAACAAGATCATGGAATTAGTAGAAGAAACACTTAATATCGTTTTCCCTCATTCTTTAAAGGTAGTAATGTCCTGCCTTCAATTTCTGTACTGGACTCCTTTTCCTTCTCTCTTCGTCAGAACTCCAAGGTCAAAACATAGCATAAGAAGCAAATAGAAAAACGTTAAAAAATCAAGCACGATATTTTTTTTTACACAACACTCCCCCAAAACATATCTAATAGTGTTGTTGTATAAAGAAGTGTTGTAATCAGGTTTTACTTGAAAATCCCCTTGTACAAATAGATGACAAGAATCTTTGAAACAGTTATGGTCCATAGGTGTACAGCTCCTTTGTAAAGGACCAAAGTCTCTAAGAAAAGTGCTAAAAGAAGAAAGAATACCTGGTACTGAGGGGAATACAGCTTCAGTCACATTACGGAACATGCCTAGTACTTAACTCACAGTTCAGTCAACCATCAACAAACCGCTTGGCAGAGAGAGAACCTGGTATCTAATTCCTAGACCACCAAAATAACAGTCACCATATCTCGTAGTGCGTCGACCGTACCGTGTGTCCCCGCCTAAAGTGCCAAATAATTTTCTCCGAGAATCCTAGTTTAGAATGTTCGGAGAGAATAAATGAAGTTTAGCATATCCATCCTTTAAATCCCGCTTTGCTTTAATTTTCTGTGACAAACTCCTTCACAAGAGAAATAAACGAAAAAAAAAAAAAAGAAAGCAAAAAATGGAGTAGCTGTGGTACTACTAGCAAAGAGCAAGGTACCACTGACTTCCGATGCGTGCAGTGTGGATTCCCTATCAAGACACTCTACATTCAGTATTCTCCAGGAAATATTCGCCTCATGAAATGCGTAATTCTTCATCTTCTTCAACTTATTTTACCTAGTTCCAGCTTCGTTTTCAATTATGGTATTTCTCTCTAATGCCATGTATTTATTTTAGGGAAACTGCAAAGCTGTTGCTGATGAGTACATTGAGTGTGAAGTTATGGTAATAGAAACAAAGCAAACTAGAATCAAAATTCTCATATTTGATTGTTCTACATTTATCTTTTATGTAAGTTTTTTCCCTTTTTCTTTTCCTTTTAATTATTAGATCCTCATAATTGATTTGATACTGCACAAGCGCAAAGCATACAGACATTTATTCTACAATATGTTCAAATAAAAGAGACTGTCAATTTTGAGGTACAGTTTTTATTCCTTGACATTTTCACTAATTTGATTACGTTTCTGCACAGATGTGGATTTAGGTTTTTAGCATGTGTAAATGAATTTCTGTTTTGCAGAGCTTGTTGTGGAAATCAGTTTTGGCTTACCTTCTTTTGGATATCTGTATCCGTTGATTCCCTAAATTATCAATCACTTATTTTCTTTATGATAATCTAAAGTTTCTGTATGTTTACATACATTTCAATGTAGTATATATATTGCCTTAGCTACCCTAGACAGAATGTGGTGTTGAGAACAAATGAAAAGGAATGGCCTTCCCGTGCAAGTGTTGCTTCTTTGTTACTGGAATTTGGAAAGGTTTGGATTCCGAATTTTTTCTAATGGTTAGCCTTGCTCTTTCAACATCGACAGTGATTTTCAATTTATAAATAAGTATGTATTTTTTGATGATGGGTGTTATCACAGATGCTGGCTGTGTTATCTTGGGGAACCTCATCTTTCTTTGTGTTGTATTTCATGCCACTAGGAAGTTTCTGAGGGCATCAACTGGATTTTATGGGTAAGTTACTGATTTTCTGAGATATTTTGTGTCTTCCCCAAGGTACTTCATGCCTGGATGCATCACATACCGCTCTTTTATTATGAATTGCCAGTGGTGGTGACGTCTCCAATATGGGATATATTTTCATCAAAATTGATTAAAGGTTATCTTCACAATTTCTTAAGACCAGACGAAATATTTCCTATTTATTCTAAAATATAAGTTTGTGGAACTGCAATCCACATTTTGAGGCGTTTTCTAATAATCGCAGTTATTTTGGTGATAATTACATTTTGGCTTGTCATCTTTGTCACTGTTCCAAATTTTGGCCTTCAATCTCTTTGGTTTAGCATTCAAGAATTTTGTTCCTTAGTCTTTCAATTTGTTGACAGATCCAATGCTTGCTGTTAATTTCCATTCATTGCTACGTGAGAAACTAAAATTCTAAAACGTTAAATCTCATGGGACCAAAACTGTAAAAAGTTCAAACATAGATACAGAAACTATATATTTCAATGCTGATGTGCGTTGTGCTTGAACTGCTTTATTAGGACCTAGCAGAGTTCAAATAGTCAGGACCATTTAAAAGGACTAAACTTGAAAATGGTTGCCTGAGGAATTGAAATTGAATGAAGGACACAAAAGGACGGAAAATGTAATTGCCCATCTATTTCACTAAGTTCATGTGATAAAAGTACTATTACTGTCACAGGTTCATGTGATTAAGGAACTCATTTAATTTGTTAATTTACTGCCGCTTCATGCATTGTGTGGCTTTTATTTCTCAAATTGGGAGAGATTTGCTGAAGGCAGCAAGTTTCGACTTGAAAATGTTCGCTACAAGGATAAGTCACCAATTAGTCAATGTTCATGTCTTCAGTTCGGTAACATGGTCATTATAACTTGCTATTGATACTTATTGAAGTTGTACTAATGTAGGATGTTACTGGGTGAACAACCTGTGCCACAAAGTTGTAGGGTGATTGTCTGAGTCTAGACAACGGCTTTGATGTGTCATCTCCTTCCTGAAGCTTGTCATTTTCTGATTGTTTTAGTTGTGTTCTCGCTAGAAAGAACTCTCCAGAATTAATTAACTTATCTCGTAACTTGACAGGTGGAAACAGATAGTTCTTGTAGTCCTTGTTCAAGTTACTTCAAGATCTTCTCATGGCATGATGGTATGTTCTAGCTAATACTTTATCTTTTCTAATGGAAGAGCATTCAGTTGATATCGTTCCCTTAAGATTATTAGTGTCTACTTCTGCTCCTAAGACCATCATTTATACATTTAACGAATTTTATGCCCTACTTTTCATTTTCTAGCTCTCTTCTATTTGTTTAATCCAAAACATTTGTATTTTGTAGGTCTGGGAATTTCCTTCCTCTGTGATCTTCATCATTGACATTTTTTGTCATATCATCCAATATGTGGCTTTAAAAGGTGCGGAATATGGATATGGATAGAATTCTGTATGATAGAATGCTAGAAGTAAATACTGATTATGAGTTGACAAATGAAAATTTAGTGTCACTATATGTTCCACTGTGTTCGAACATACTATGCATATAATAATTTGCTTGTCTTCAACTCACTTATTTGTCACTTGGTGTGACATTGTTAATGTTTAATGCATCATAAGCACTAGTTTTCTAAGCCGGTTTGTAGAACATCGAGTCTAGCATTGAAAGGTCAATGGAAGGATTTTGGTTTTCTGTGTCTTCCTTTTTCAATTTGGTGCATGCTACCTTGCCATGTGTTTGATAAGAAGAAAGCGAGAAGGGAAAAAGAATGATGTATTTATTAGATTTCTTCCTCTAGGCGCAGGTGAACTCGATGTTCCTACCCTTACTGGTAATCAAAAGACATCAGTATGAAGCATATGCAATTTCTGCCTTATCCAAATGGAATTGGTATCACGCCCATGAAATAACTTTACATATTCACGTCATCTTTGAGAACTTTAATGCATACAACTTGATAGCCATTTATAAAATGGCAACCAAGTTGCATTTAGTGTGACCCCAAACATATTTCTTCAATCCTGCTAAAAAATACACTGCTGTGAGATTTCAGGGTTGCTGTAGTTGCAGTTTCTTCTTTATATTATTCAAGAGGATTGTGCCAGTTGCATTTATACTGCAGGCATTTGTGTATAAAGGAAAAATTGATTGTTGAAATTCGATGTTAATTATTAGAAGGGTAAATTACAACCACCTCCCCTAAGGTTTGGCATAATTACAAATACCCCCTCGTTGTTTGAAAATTACAAATACCCCCCTGATGTTTGATAAAATTATGTAATCCTTGGATGGAGGTATAGAAATGTCAACTTTGCCCTTACTGTATTTTTTATTTTTTTTTTAAAAAAATTAAAATCTTATAAAAATATTGAATGGGATGGATGAAAAAATTTTAAAAATTATAAAAAAAATTATCCCCTTAATCGATAAGAAAAAATATATTTTTTAAAAAATAAAAAATAAATTAATTTTAATTCATAAGGGTATTTTGGTCAGTTCACTATAAAAAATGGATAGATTGGGATAATTGTTAGATGGTCGTTAAAATTAGGGGGGTATTTGTAATTTTTCAAACAACGAGGGGGTATTCGTAATTATGACAAACCTCAGGGGAGGTAGATGTAATTTACCCTTATTAGAATGCATTTGGCAATCTAAAGGCTGAAGGTGTATGATAAGTACTGTCTTACTCAAATAGAAGTTGAGGGATGGGATTGTCATCATGTATGAATCATAGATGAGCAGCCTAGAAATCTGTATATTATGGGGCTTTGTGAACTAGTGGTTGGAGTTGATGTATTCCTTCTTACCTTAGCTTTACTAAGTAAGAAGACTGATGCTATATGATACTTAAGTGGAAATTAATTTAAAATCTTGTGCCAGAGTAGAGGCTGTTTTAGACATATGTCTAAGAAAGAAACTTTGTTAGCTTAAGGAAATAGGAATGAACTATGTGTAAACTGGGTATCTGGCAGGCCTCTAGGGTTGAGCCATTGAGGGGCATTCTTTCCTGAAACTAATCATATGCTTTCCAAATATGTTTTATGCTAGAGATTAAGTCATTATTTGAGCCAGAACTCTATTGGTTAACTATGAAATCATGGTCCATGAAAAAAGACTGCATAATTTTCATTGTCATCACATATCATGTTCATGTTGTACAATTGCAGATTATTACATTGAGTTGCCGCAATCTTGCTACCATACTGATTGAAGCTCTGTTTTTTAACTAGTGATTACCAACTCAGTGATGATGAGATGCTTGGCAGTTTGTGCCGTAGCACATGGTTTGAAGTTTTTAGCCAGTCAAAACAAAGCGTTTGTTCTCCAAAACTAAGTCATACATGTACGTCAATGGTTCAGTGAAGCTGTGATACGCAACAGTATGGTAAAAGATCAACGGATTGCAAATGTCTTCAACTTTGAGATATAGCTGGTTGACCTTTTATCTGGCTATGAGCTTTATAGATACTCTGATATTGTGCCTGTTTTTCAATAGTTGGTGGGAACACTGAATATATTTTACTCCTAAGACGGTTATAAATGCTATGATCCAGGCTGAAGATAGCTGCCTGTAAAGTTACAAGCCATATTTGCAGCTGCAAGTCAGTAGGTACGGAATTTGGTGGCTCGTGAATACAGAGGCATTTTCTTTTATCTTGATCTACTTCGTTAATGATATGACAACATATTTTATCCTTAGATTAGATTTTTGACTTGTTCTGATTACAGTGTTGAAGAGAGCAATTTTTTCCCCCTGATCTTCTGTTTTTCTTTTTTTCTTCTTTTCCTCTTTTCTATGATAGCATTATGCACATTTTGTTATCTTAATATTATGAGGCCTGTGTTCTGTAATATCAAAGTCTGTAAGATGTCAATGTCAGAGTACTCTGTTGGTTTAATACAGTTTTGATTTATGCTATATCCCCGATTAAATCGTTAATTTTGGCAAATCCATTTTTGGGGTTTTCTTGTACGCATGGCGGACTTCCTATTATTAATAACTGGCCGCTATAACACGTCGTTCTTATGTGCATATAATAAATAATTTTTTACACTTTAAAATATATATGCTATTATAATTTTTTTTTTGTTGTACTAATATCTAAGTGCCCAAATTTACCCTTTATATCATTTCTTCCTTTTAAAAATATTTGGTCAGATTAGTAATTTTAATATTTTTTAAATAATATCACAATTATATATTTTTTCCTTAACTACCACTCCACATTTCGCTCACGTTACTTCTCCACATTCTTTATAATTCATAATTATAATTTATTTTTTTCATAATTGCAGGAACGTGAGGCAAAACTCAAATAAACTCAAATTTTTATCCCTATATTTTAATAGCATATTACGTTAAGGCAAAACTCAAATAAACTCAAATTTTTATCTCTATACTTTAATGGCGTATTACGTAAAGTATGAACCGAATATCTAAATTTATATAATTTAACACCAACTAAATAATGAAAAATATATAAAAGGGAAAAAAAAAAAAAAAAAAGCAAACAAAGAAAGAAACACTATTTACGAATAAAAGTGCTAACTATGAAACACAACTTATGTACAAATGAAACATGAAAGGAATGCCTTTTTGGGCTCATTAGCATGATGTCTGAGCATAAAAGCTTTTTGATATTTTATTTCATGATTAATTAATAAGTATAGGTAATTTTCATCGTGCAGGCTGACAAAAGTGTTGCTTGATGATGTATAAAGTTTGCTGGGACGACCTAGCTATTCGTTTTTTTTTTTTTTTTTTTGTTTGTTTCAGTCTGAAAGGTTTTTCAAATGTTGAATTTGTGTTTGCTTGTGGTCTATTTCGGCATACATGGTTGATGGTCTGTGATCTCAAGGTAAATTTGTAATGCAGATTTTGAAATTGTGTATTGTAACTCATTAGAAAAAAAATGACTATTGGTTACAATTTTAATAACTATGAATTAAAAATCGTAGTAAATAATTTCTATTAACCATTATTAAATAAAATCGATACAAAAATATAGATTTTTCACCACAAAAAAGTTATTTGCCATGGGTAAATACTTTTAGCCACCCTCGCGATACCACGGCCACAACCATTGCATGACTATTGTTAATAACTATTTGCTATATTTTTGTATTTTTAACCATGATAATTACCCATGGTTAAAATGTTATTTTTTTTTTGTAGTGAGTTGTACGATATTGGTTATATTTAGATAGGAATGCTCTGCTTATATGACAAATATTAGACAAATTTTAGAGGTAAAGAAGGATTTTATTTATTAATTGAAATTCTTAATGAGTCTTACTAAGGAGTGGTAGTTGGACCCAAACTCTCGGAGCCGCCCCTAATGGGGCCTGCTCGAATTCAAAAAATTGAAGGTGGTGTCCTAAAAATTCGGACCAACTCGGATCTAGGGCAAGTCCTGGATCCTTAAGGACCCATCTAGAAATCCGGCCCGATATAATATGTATATATATATATGTATAATTTTTACTTATAAGTCTGTCTTCTCTTTCCCAAATTTAAACGTCCTAAAGTTTAAACCTTAAGAAAATATTATATGATTTTATTTGTTTGTTATTAGGTACTTATTCAATAGTTGATGAATGAAAAAATTGTCCCGCAACACTTGACTTTGAGGAAGATGAAGAAGTTGTTGCTTACGTGAAATTGTTATGAATTGTTTGTTAAGAATAAATTTTTCGTACTTGAAAATTTAATTTTTTAAACTTGAATATTTGATGAACAATTTTATTTATAAGTGATACGTTGAAGTTTTCGTTTATATATATATATATATTCATATATTTGTAGAACAAATATGACCCACCTCAATGAATTTTGTATCAGGTTGAGATAGGACGAGACATAAAAACAATTAGGGCCGGGCCTGTATCCACCCAAACTCCCCACACTGCAAAATAGCTTCAGATTGAATTAGAAATGGGTTTCACTTAGGTGAATAAAACCTTTTCTAAAATTATATTTCCTTAGTGCCAAACATGCCGTAATAAATAAATCCTTCTCCTTGTTTATTAGGTCCAGTTTTCTTGAATGATCATTGGTTATTTAATAAATATTAAGGAATAAGGCAGCATCGGGGTGGTGGCGCAGTTGGCTAGCGCGTAGGTCTCATAGCTATATTGAGTAATCCTGAGGTCGAGAGTTCGAGCCTCTCTCACCTCATTCTTTTTACCCTTTTTTTATCATCCGCCTCTCTCTCCTTCCTCTTATTACTTAGTTAATTACACTTAAATCCTTATAGGAACATTCAACTAGATTTGGACTTATATCTCATAAATACACTTTAATACAACAACTATTTTGTCTTAGATTAACCGAATCACATTTAGTTAATCACTTCTGATTAACTTATAGTTTATGACACTAGAGCATATGTGAAATTATGGGTGAAAATGGACAGTTTGGGTCGGTCTAAAATGGACTCAAATGAATGGGTCCATAATAGTTTGGGTTGTAAATAATTAATTTGAATATAAAGATTTTAAAATTTTACACAATAAAAAAAAAGGACAATATTTAAATTATTGACAAAGATAAAATCTATTTATATCACACGTCATTTTTGATTAATGATCATGCACATTAAGATTCATTTGCTAAATTATAAAATAAAAATATACTAAGTATCTACAACATACTACATTTTATCAAAATGAACACCAAGCCAAGTAACCAAATTATCTATATTTGTTGAGAGACAACTTCATTTTCAATATCTTCGAAATTACAAACTAAATATGAAATAAAAAATTCACATAAAAATATAAAATAAATAACCAAATAATTTGAAATAATAAGAATAACATTATAAATTTTTAACTGAAAATTGAGAATTGTGTGTGGAGAAAGAGAGGAGTGAATGCATCTGATTTTGCGTGTGTGCGGGTGCGCGTGTGTGTGAAGAAAGAGAAGAGAGAGTGTGTTTGTGTTTGGTGAAAGAGGAGTGGGTGAGAACGTCGTGTGTGTGCGTGTGTGTCGTAAAAGAGAAGGGTGGATGAAAATAGTATAATTGTTTGTGGGTTTTTGTTAATTTCTTTTTTTATTTTGTGTGTTGAACTCATTAGGAATCCATATAAGGCCCATTAACAATCCATATTAAACCAATCTCCAAGCCACATTTAACCCATATAAAATATAATTTTATTTAATTTAAACCCATATTAATTTATAATTAATCCAACCCAACGTCCACTCAAAACTAGTTGGGTTGGGTTGGGTTGAACCTATGGGTCTAAACCCATCTTGACACCCCTAGTGTAAATGTTCAACTGCGCATATCGTACAGATATGCTCTTTCATCACGTTATCTCTTCAATCAAGGT
This sequence comes from Sesamum angolense, assembly GCA_034509725.1. Classification (NCBI taxonomy): domain Eukaryota; kingdom Viridiplantae; phylum Streptophyta; class Magnoliopsida; order Lamiales; family Pedaliaceae; genus Sesamum; species Sesamum angolense. Next base: position 13,523 of record JACGWL010000667.1, read on the forward strand.
CTAAGGCACGGAATTTTAAATAATTTTCATACTTGACTTTGATAATTATATATCCGCATACTTGAATGCACTTCTCATTAATTAACATAGGAAACTACTTTCATATTTAATCAATAGTTGTAACCACATACTTTCAGAATTAACACTGTTCAGAGGACATAGGAGATTACCTTTATATGATAATGGGAAATAGATTTCTTCTTAGAACGCACCAATCTTCTTGTATGTTCTAATTGCACTGGTGCAGAGTTTTTTACAACCACTTAGTATTTATTTTTGTGAAAGAAAGAGTGGTAAGTGAAGAAAGATATTTCATATATGAACTTGTATGTGTACAAGTGAAAGTGAGATATATATACAATAATTTACTAAAGCAAAAAGGAAAGATCTATACAATCTCATCATATATACGTGTACAATCATCTACATATATATGCATATCTTCAATCTTTTACATGTTAAGATTCAACAATCTTTTTCAATATATGCCAAGATTTGTTATTATGTAGTAATTTTAATAATATTGTCAAAATAAAGAAAATCGACAAAGAGAATCTGAAAAACAAAATTAACAAAATTCACACCATACTATGACAATAATTATATTAGTATTGGTTAAATGATTATTATTGGCCACATTTTCAAGAAAAGGCTTAGATTTTTGTAACACATTTATAACATTCTACAATTATTTTTTCATATGATTAATATACCTAAAAGTAAAATAACGCGAAGCATTCACACGCACGTATATCTTACTAGTCTATATTTATATCTATATAAAGTATGAATAGAGATTTTGGTTTCTTTCTTTTTTTAATTTTCCTAATCTACCCCTTAATAACTTGCACCATTATATTAACAGTTTCTAATGAATAAGTGTCTTTTTACCTACTTCTTCCAGACTTTCAAACTTCTTCTGTCTTGTGATTCTTTGTTTTCTGCCCATTCACTCATTCTCTGCTAATCTAGAGAAACGCGGCCCAGCTTTCTTCTTTTCCTTGTTGATGATTTTCGGTGTTCAATGAAATCATCAACATAACATGACTTCGTATGGCCCAAGTCCACGAATGATCCGAGGAATATGAAAAAGGTTATACGCACAAAAAGTAAGTTCTTCATTTTTCTTAGTTGATTTTCTGTGTTGAATGAATTCCTAGAATGACTTCATATGAGTTAATTGTTGCAATCATTAAAAATGTAATTGAGCCTCTTTGGAAAATTTGTAAAAACGTTTAAACACATTGGAATTGCTTTTAGTGTTTATTAGTATAAAAATACAGGATTTGACATACATGAGAGGTTTGATGAAGCAAATTGGATTTGACACTAGAAATTTTACATCCTTATTATTTGGTGTTTTCCCCAACTGGGATTTTGTTCAAAGATTTTCTTGAATTTGGCGATAAAATTTCTGAATTTTGTGAATGTTGTCTCCTTTGAGAATTAAGAGGGTTGAATGTGTTTTCTGGACACAACACGTGTTTGGTCTTGAGCACAAACTGCGCCAAAATATCATATTTTCTTGTTGATTTTGTGAGTTTAATACAGGCATCAAGATGACTTCAGATGGTTTCACGTACAAGGAGGAGTTATCTGATGATTATGAAATACAGTTAGGGTGCTGAGAACAAAAGGTAAGTTGTGTGTTTCAAATTTTTGTTGCTAGATTGAAACTGGATTTGATTGCTATGTCAACTTCCTCTACTCCACTATCAATAGCTGTTATATTATATAGGAGGAAAATTTGGAAAGATAGTGCTTCTCATTTGCAAGAGTCTGGGTTAGACATATTATATAATTAGGAGAAGATTTTTTAGCAAAAGACATATCTATAGGTTGAGCTTATAATTTGTTAACATGTCCTTTTATGTGGAAAAAGAAAAGAGGAGTCTGGATATTGATTGCAACAAGCTTTTAGAGCCCTTTGCATGAATGCTTACTCATTGTAGTATTGGTTACAGTAATGATAATCATACATGATTTTATGTAAAGTATTCCGCATCTTAAATGTTCACCATGTCAAGATCAGGACTTATTCTAGCATTCAACGTCACAAGGTCTTATATAGTTCTTACTACTTTATATAGACTTCAAATTTAAAATACTGCCCAGATTATGCCACATTGGTAATGATTTCTTCTTTTTCCCCTTGTGTTTCCTTGCAGTTACTCCTTTAATTTCTTCGCATTAACTGTTTAATTATTTCCCACAAACACCTTCAATTTGCATATATCATAATAATATTTTGGCTATATACCATCAACATATTGCATGTTCATGTTTAATTAGTATTGGAGACATTTCATGTTCTAAGTACGGAAATTGACTTATTTTCATAAATCGCAATACAAACTTTAGGAGATCAAGTGGCTTTTCTTGGTGCATTAATTCCATGCCTGTTCTAGCTAAAGCCTTAATACTCAGGAATATCAATCATCTACCTATAATTAGTCAAATTAAGTGTATGCATACAAAAATTTATTGAATTCAAAAAGCAATTATTAAGTTCTTATTAATTTACAGAATAATTATTTCCTTAACATGAATCATTAACTATACAGTACTAATAAAAAATATCTAGATACATTTTCTTTTATATGGAAATCAAATAGATACTATTTTTTATTACATAAATTAACACAAAAATATTTAAGTTTTTCTTTATAAGCATTCTAATGAACGGTTATTAGGATTCAAAGTATCATAGTTAATTTGAAATTTAAAGTGTATATATATATATATATATATCCATATTAATTGAATTCACAGAATTTAGAAGAGAACTTTAATTAGATCATAATGAATTAAGATTGTTCATATTTTTGTAATATTTATTTTAAAATTTTAATAAATTAATTATTTATAACACACACACATATATATATATAATTTGATCTTATAATCTAAATTAATTTGTTTCAATCTCCGTTAGAATTCTACCATTCCAGTTAACTTCGTATGTGTTTAACACCTAAAACAATACTAATTAAATTACTTATTAGGAGAAATAATTCAATAATTTATATTTTGTGTTAAGATCATAATAGACATAACAAAAAATGTAAGAAAAGCAAAATATGGCAAGTTTATTTTAAATTTTAAAATTTTATTTTGTCAATATAATCAATGTTTTAAGTGTGTATTACATGAATTATAAAACATATTATATGAAAATATGATTCATCATAGAAAGGATGTTTATTAAAAGAAATATTATAGATAAATAATTATTATTAAAAAGTTATTATTAAATTAAGTTTCGACTTTCTTTTGATCGAGATCAATGTATCATGTATATAGCACTGTAAACGTATTACATAAGACCAAGTCAAGCAATTTCATATGCTAAAGTTTGATATATGTAATTTCTTTCAACTAATAATAGTAGCAATACTAAGAGATAAAAGTAATATTATTAGTCAATCAAGGCCAAAAAATGAAAAAAATATAATAAACTACTAATATATAATAAAACTATATTTTAGTAAGTAAAATAATTTTCTTTATCTAGCCAACTAGGACGTTAAAATATTATAATAAAATAGTATTATAGAAAAAATATATAAATAAATATGTCCATTAATAACAACCCTAAAAGTCTTGTAATAGAATTATGGAAATTTACAAGTTTAAGTTTATATTAAATAGTTCTAGAATTATTCAGGCAAATAAGTATATCATGAACAATTAAATGGAGGATAGAATAAAAAGGTGTATATCCAAAGAATATTATAATTTAATTCTTTTTAATTTAGTAGCAAGAACTATATCTAGAGTTAAAATTTTATATTTTTTCGTTATTCTTTTTATAAATTAATCTTTATTTGTACTCTTGAATTATAGTAGACGGATAATATTTTAATTTGTATACAAAATTAAAAAATTATCATATCACATTTTTCCAATAATAAAATATATAATTTTAAACAGCTATAATTATATCATAGGAAGTACTTTATATGTCCGTCATCTATGGTTAAAAAGCCCTTGAGTACAATAGTTTAAAAGACAAATAAAAATTAATAAATATTCCCTTATCCCGTGTAAAAAGTACTTTTTGTAGTAAAATAGACTAAATTATCCAAAAATACCTTAATAATATAACACGAAATAACTATAAAAGTTCATGAAAATTGAAAGACGTAAATGCATTGAGAAATTTTCTAGCATAGATATAAATGAGAATTAGTTAGATCACGCATCATATTAAAAGAGGTTAGAGGACAAATAAAAATAATTTAAATAAATTATCATGTAAAACAAGAAAATGATGAGTAAAATAGATTAAAAGACGAACAAGAATCAATTAAATTACTTATCCCCAGTAAAAAAATACTTTTAAATTGTACTAAAAAAAATGAAATTTGAGATGTAACTACTGCATGTGTTATATGATGTTTTTTTCATTCATCTATACTATAATAGAATAAATTGTCAGTGTACAAGATTTTAATGTTTTCAACAATATACGATAGAATTGCTCCTTTGTAAAAAAATATCGCAAGATTTACATGCTACTCCTAAACAATCACCACACATATCCATCTCTCGAAAAAAAATAGAACAAGAAAAAAAATGGACACTTAATGTAGATAAACATTACGTATACTATTATGAAAAGTGCGAATGGAAAGGAGATCTTTCAAAATTTTTGTATTATATATATGTTATTGATTTATTAATATAATTTCTAATAGAATGTAATAGGGTTTTTTTTTTTTTTTTAATAAAGCCGCCTGTGTCTAGGTGGAGGATTTGATATGAATCCCTACTTATTTATTAATGCTAAAATTTTTAATTATCCCTATTTCTAATAATGAAAGAAGCTAGGAGGCCATGAGCTTGAAGAATAATAGTAGATTCCATCAGATTGCAGGCACAATTTGCTAAGAAATCAGCCTGTTGGTTAGCTTCCCTATAGACATGAGTGAAATGGATGTTCATTTTCCTCTTAAGCATATGGATACACGTTATTAAAATTAGTTAGATATTGTAAATTTAATTATTAATTTGGTCATTCAAATAAGTTATAACCTATAGGTTTTTTCAATCATAGTGATCGAGCTGGTGAAACTTATCCAATAATAATACTTAGTGTTTACGCAAAATTCATCAATCTATGGATATATAATTTTTGAGTTCTCTTACCCATTTAATTATTCATGATATATTTTTTTAAATGAATAATTATATAATTATTCTAATATAAATTTATATTTTAATGATAGAAAAAATATTTATAATTAAATAAAAAGCTTAAAAATAAATGGATCGGAATGGAGTAAATTAATAATTTTGGAGTAAAAAAAGATATTTCTAAATTTAATTTTGGAATCATGATTTTAGGGAAAAAATAGAAAAAAAAAAGGGAAGTGATTCTATTATATTATTTCATTTCATTTCCGTGATATTTTTTTAAAAGTAGTGCTAATTAATAAGATATAAGGTCAAAATAAATTTAAAAAAGCACCACATGAATTCTAGAAGAATCAATTATCATGAGAAATTATATAATTATATTAATTCTTTTGTCCGTCCCAAACCTTCCCAACTTCAGTCCCAAAACGGTGTTCGTGTTATCCAAATTTTGATGGGTTAGAATTTAAAAAAAATTAAAAAAATTGGGACTGTCTTTGGGACGGTTACTGCATAGTCGTCCCAAACACTGCACCAATTTGTTGTCTTTTTTCGTCTTTTAAAAATAACATAATTTTCTCTGATACGATACGCCAAAATCTACTAATCATGTTAACTCAAAACTTGAAATAAAGTAATATGGTATCAAAACATGATCATATCTAACGGCTAGATTTTCAGTTGGATAGTTCGATCAAATGATTCAGCGAAATGATTGTTGATTAGAACAATGTGCTTATAAGAATGAACATTCAATTATGATTTTGATTCTTAGTAAACATATGACATTTTTTATTGTTTTAATTTTCATGCAATTCAATTGGGTTGTAGCACAAATTTAATATGTCGTTTTTATACAATTAGATGCTCCAGACATACTTTTTATTTTTTCTAATTTTTTTCAAGTTGATAAATTAATTTTAATGAATTATTTTGGGACGGGTTTTGACGGTGTTTGGGACAATTATTCTTCTCTCCGTCCAAAATATGATGATAGTCTAATTTTCGAATATGATATATCGATTCCTAATGGATCTGCTTGAAATTTAAAGTAAAGTAATATAACATCAATGTGATCATATCTAACGGTCAAATTTAAATCCATCGAATGATTTAGTATAATGATGATTGATTACAATAATAGTCACATAAGTATGAATATTTAATTATTGTATTTCTACATAATATATAGCAATTTTTTATAATTTTTTATGAAATTCAATTGGATTGTATTTTAATAATTTATTTTCACACAAATAAATTTATTATTTATAATTTTAATAAATTGGACGAAATTACGGGGGACGCGAAATCATTTATTAAAATTACTATATTGGGGCGACATTTGGAATTGCTTTTTCGTCCAAATTCGCCCCAAATTGTTTCACCAACACCCATTTGCGTGCCGTCATTGTCGATTCGCCACCGTCGCCGCCACCGATTTTGCCGCCTTGTCCAGGTATTTTCAAATTTGCTATTTTTGCCTATTTTGTAGAAGTTTTGTGTCTTGAACAATTTAATTATTTTCTTATTAGTATAATTACTACTATTTTGTTGTAAAGAAAAAGAATAGAAAGGAAGATTTTGTATGTATGTATATATCTTTGTTGCTTATTTCTTTCTTTGGAAAGGGCAAATGTTGGGTTGTTTTGGGCATATATTTTCAATGAGGTAACCAAAATTGTTGGTATATTGAATTGTTTGATGTATTGGTTTGTTGGTATATTGACTTGTTGTAATTTCAAATGCATTTGTTGGTATTTCTTATATTTTTGTATTTGTTGCATTTTAGTATATATATATATTTGGTATATTGAGGTGGATGGGCGTAATGATAGTATTTGTGAGTTCAGATGAATGTTGTTGATTGTGATTGTAGATTAGGATTTATATTAAAAGTTTCAACTAAACCAATTTCACTAAGTTAACCATTAACTTTCAAATAAACTAATTTAACTTGGTTAACTCCTCAACTTAAAACCTTCAACTAAACTAATTTAACTTAGTTAACTATCAATTAAAAACCTTCAAGTAAACTAATTTAACTTAGTTAAGTCGTCAACTTAAAACCTTCAATTGGAATTCGATTTTCTGGAATCATTTTCAAGTTTTGTTCTTGCAATTTTGCTTATTTGGAAAAGAAACTAATGAGTGCACATTTTACCAAGAAGGAAGAAAGGCTGCATTATAATTATCATTGAATATTCTTCACATTTTGGCTGATGACCTAAGTGAAAATTGATTGCAGTACTCTGATGACTTTATTTCAAGAAAATTGGAAGAGGTGCCCAGTTTGATGATAGAGGTGCTGCCGTCATGTCATTTTTTCGCTAAACGTCACAGACTCAATTGTTTATACTTCTTGATTATCCATGTTTCCAAGGTGAGAAGCACTATATTGATATTCTGTTATAGTTCAGCTTGAACAGGAGGTCGTACATTTTGAAATGGATAGTGTCATATGAGTTCCACACTTGGAGAGCTTTTAATTTTGCATGCCTATACTGAAATATTTTGTTGCTACATTATGATTATTTGGTCGCACATTAGGAAGGGTCTCTACAGAGGAGGCATGACATCACTGCTTCTTTCCTTACTAAAATTATACTAGCCCTAAAAGAGGTACAAAGCTCGTCATTTGTCAATCTCTTATTGCATCTGCTACTGAATATGTTGTTGTTACATTATGATTGTTTGGATTAAAATAGTGGAGCTTTATCATTATGTTAACTTTCTTCAACTCTTCTACGTATTAAATCTTTAGCTATAATTTCTTCACACTGCTCCAATTTTTCTGGGTTTCATAGCCAGGCTTGTTGACAAATTTTGTAGTATAGTTCAGGTGTTGCATCTTATTAATTTTTTTTCTTGTTAGGCTAACAAGAAAACAAGAAATAGAACATATGATATTCTCGTCCAGATTGGTCATGCATGTGGAGATGAGGAGAAAGGCGACGAGAAGGAGAAACTACACCAATTTTTTAATATGGTACTTGATTTTTTATGCTCATGCTGACATACATAGGTTGTCCAATCTATCTAACGTTCCTCTTTTCATTATATGTAGGTTGCTGGGGGCCTGGTCGGTGAAACCCCTCATATGGTTGGTCCAGATGTTGTGCCCCGACCAGCCATCGGCTACTGATGCCCCCAACTGAGGAATCCACGTAACAGTAAGACGAAGAAGCTGCAGACCCTTATCCAACCATTAGATTAGGATTTAAATTTTAATATTTTTATTTTACAATTCGAATTATTAATTATACACTGGATTTATATTATTTTGGCTAATTCAAATTTATTTCATTTGAAAAATATTGTCTTTAATCATAAATTTAACACAGTAAAATTTTGCCCAATAAAAATAATAAAAAACGGAAATTAATATTTTTTAAATTAATTAACAATAGGGATGGACTTTGGAAAGAAAGTTTGGGCCAAATAAAAAAGGAAACACGTCCCAACTGTCGCCCAAAAGCCGTCTAAAAAATCGTTTAAAAAAATTCGAGGGTCGATTTAAAAGTTACGTCCCAAGTCGTCCGAAAGTCCGTCCCAAACTTATATTTTAATTATTCATCCAAAATGGAATTTGCAATGACATTTCGTCCCAAATAAAAAAAAAACACGTCCCAAAGGTAGTCCAAAACCCCGTTCCAAATCGTTCCTAAGCTGTTCCAAATTTATATTTTAATTATTCGTCCTTTGGACGTAATTTCGGATGGCTTTAATGGCATCCCAAATTCCATCATAAAATTTGGGACGGCTTCGGTAAACCGTCCCAAAATCGTTCAAAATATTTTGGGATGGGGTGTTTTAGGACGGACATTATTTCGTTTCAAAAGCGTCCCAAATATCATCCCAAAAATAAAATATGACGTCAATTCGTCCTAAATCCGTCCCAATAAATTCTTTTTTTTAGTGTATATTCTCATAGTTTGACCAAACTTTAACCGACATATATTATTAACACTTAAACAATAATAAAATAACAATTTCACCATGTTTAGTAGAAATGTATAAGTTGAATTAACCAATGATATATCCAAAATATTAATTGTTATTCGTATTAACAATACTCCTATATGTGAAAATCATGAAAAATAAAATTTAATAATCATAGTTACTTAATTGTAAGTTATATTGTTAGCTCATAATTTATTAGTTGTAATCGCCAAGTTATTAGAATTTAAGTTTCTTAAAAAAAAAAATCTTTATGATTGGAAGCATTTCGCATGGCTAGCTTATAAAAATTTTCTTTTCTTCATCTGTATATACGTGCTCTACAAATTAAGAGTCAACTTGTATTTTCACATGTCACTAAAATTAGATTATTCTTTTTTTTTATCATATTTCAAATTTGTTTGGTTTTGTTTGTCTTGTACTTATTAGCAAGAAAATAATATTTTTTTATATCTATAATTTTCTTTTTTAAGTACAGGAATATAAACTATAGTGCCATGATGCGTATAATTTACCAACTTCTTATGTTTTAAGTATAAAACATTTTTAATTTAATAAAGTTCGTCAATATTTTGTATCTTGATTTTCAAAATTACTATTTGTTTTAATAACATAACTCCAAATATTATAGAGACACAAGCTTGTAAATATCTATCAAATTCATACTACTGAAAAAAAAAAGATAGAACTTATAGTAAATAATTAATAATTGAATGTTGTAACTAATGCAACTATAAGGATGCATTCCCCATTAAAGAAGAAAATCATAAGTAAAACATTCAGTTAACTCACTTAATCTTTATTAGTTTAACATTCTAAGTAATGTTAATAAAGTCAATACATCAAATTGACAAGAAAGATAATGCAGTATCTTGAGAAGATAATGAAAATATTAAACAAAGAATAAGAAAGATGAAATTTAAATTCAAATGCCAAGCAAATGGGAGATAATTAATAATTTAATTGAAAAACCCAATAAATTCATGAACCAACAAGAGAATTTCTCTTGACAACAGTATCAAAAAGGCAAATGAAATATAAAATCGTATGTTTGCATGACCATTTATTTAGTTATATTTTTATTTGGCTTTTGAATTTTCATTGAATAGAAAGCTTTTACAATAATTTTTAAAAGTTTAAATTTATAAAGCTTAATAGATAGAATCTTTTCACTTATAAAGTACTTATTAAATTATAAAATAATATTTTTTAATTTATGATATACTTTTATTTTTACTTAATTAAAATTTCAAATAATACAATCATTTTCTTGAGGTAATAAGCATTACGTGCAACGCACGTGGTTCCTACTAGTATATATATATATATATATATATATATATATATATATATATATATTACGCCTTGTTGAATTTGGATCCCGTTCATTATAAAAATTATAATTTCGGGATAATATTTTTTTAATTTGTCTCAATTTTGATCACACTATGCTAGAGTGGATTAGGGAATATCTCATGACATGATTGCAAGAAAACAGAGACAACGCTGCAAGAAAGTGGAAAGGTGAATTGTGTCCAAAGATTAAAAAGATTGTACAGAAACATTTAGATAAAATTGATGATTTGCATTCCTATTAAATCAAATGATAGACATTACCATATTTCTTGTTATGATGGATGTCAGTATTCTGTTGACTTGGAGAGGAGGACTTGCACTTGTAGAAACTAGCAGCTATCAGGCATTCCATGCAAGCACGCATGTGGTGCAATTTTTCATTAGAAGTTGAAGCCTGAAGACATAGTTCATCCCTACTACAATGTTGATACATGTAAGGCAGTTTATGAACTTGCCATTCTTCCCATCAATGGAGAATTGCTGTGGAGTGAGACTTTATTTATCTCACCTCTACCTCCTAATTTTGGAAGGGGACTTGGAAGACTTGCTGGTGCAAGGAGAAGGGAGCCTGATGAGCAACCTTTTGAAGAGAAAGAAAGGTAAAGGTAAGAAGCCTGCCAAGCTATATAAACTTAGAAGACAACACTGTAGTCATCACTACATAATATTTGGTGAGGCTGGACACAATGCTAAAGGTGTGCACCTTGAAAGGATATGCAAGAACTAATGGATGGAATATCTTCAAGCCCCACTCCAATACATAATTGGAAGGTTAGTAATGACTCCATATTTACTGTTTTGTCATGTATTGATCATAAATTTTCTAATTTTTTTTCTGGTTATGGACATAAAAGAGCTTCATCTTCAAGCAATCCAAGGCGTAGAAAATATTGTATATGTGTAGACCAAGTAGAGTAAGTGAACAATAACTTTACTGAATTATTTATATTTATTACTCCATATTTAAAGCTCCTTTTTTTTTTAGGTTAATGAGAGTGTTTCAGAAACGGAGACCAATGTCCATCCACCCGTTTTTCCTCCAATCATTCCACAAGAAGAGGACAACCAAACTGAAGTTAGGTGCTGCTATTTGCTGAGGTGGTAGGGCTGACATGGTTTTCTAACCATGTCAACCTTGCCACATAATATTTCTATTAAAATAAAATCACGCAATAAATTATGGCCAGACAGGTGTAAAACCCCCAAATTTAGCAGGTCACGTACGGCCAATGTGATGAAATGTAAAATTAGGGTAAATTGGGCTAAAATTATCACTTTTTTTTAATGACAGTTCTTATATGCAATTTTGAAAAGTCCTAGACCAAAAGTGCCACCATCCTTAAGGGACTGGACCAAAATTGCAGTGTTCCCTTCTAGGTAATTCAATATAAAATTTGGAGGAACACTCTAAAGAATCTAACAAAATGATTCACTTATTGGACAAATTAAATATATTTTTAGTCTTGTAACTTAAGTCATATGGAGTTCTCATCCTTTCACTTTCTCGGGCAGTATTTTTTGTCCTTCATTGTTTTATTTTTGTGATTTCAATCTACTTTTTTGCCAGAGTTCACCTCCACCGGCAAGAATGGTGAACTCTAGAGAAAAAGAACTGAAATGTGAAAATTAAAAAAAAAAAATACAGGACCAAAATGTTAGGGTAAACATTAAAGGAAACAATATTGGCAAAAATGAGCCAATGGGTATATTAGCCCTAATTTTAAAAGGTTGCATGAGATACACATGCATTTTCTCAGTGAAAAGTGAACTCCAATGAGGAAAAAAAAAGAAGAGTGAAATTCCAAAAATTAAGAGATGCAAGACTATATAAAATGCTACCTAAAAGTTAAAGGATGACACGCCAAATAACCTATGTTACGAACCAAAAATGTATTTAAGTAATTGGTTAATAAAATCTTTTATCAAGATGGTATCAATAATTTCTTACATAATGAAGGATATTATATTTGTATCAAACTTCAAGGAAGCTCGACATAATTTTTCCTTAATTTTAAAAAAATTGTAGTGACAAAAGAAAAAGTGTTGTCGCTTAATTTATACTAGCAACACTCCAAAAAAAAAAAAAAAAGTGAATTTTGAGACGAAAAAATATCCATCTCAATTTGGGAACTACCAGTTTATGACTTTATTGTACACATAATTCATTAGTATTATTTTAAATATTTTTTTATAAAATATATTAAATAAAATAATAACATGATAAACTATAAAAAAAAAAAAACAACATTTAACCATGGCTAATTGTCATGGTTAAAAATAAAAAAATCATAGCAAATAGTCATTAACAACGGCCGTGCAATGGTTGTAACCGTAGTATCTGCGAGGGTGGCTAAAAGTATTTATCATGACTAAAAATCATGACAAATATTTTTACCATGGCTAAAGTTATGGCAAATAACCTTTTTTGTGGTGGAAACTATATTTTTGTATCGATTTTCTTTAATCGTGGTTAATAAAAATTATTTACTACGATTTTTAATCCACAGCTATTAAAGTTATAGCCAATAGTTATTTTTTTTAGTGTAAGTTAATCTTAAATTTAAAATAAAATGAAGACAAAAAAAATAGATGCAACTAGTAATAAAAAAACAATAACTATCAAAAGATAGTGATGGGTGAGAAGTTAGATAAATAAATATAAAATAATTAAATTAAATATCTAAAAAACAAATTAAAAAAAAAAAGAGAGAAACTGAAAGGATGATATTCCTTAATACACATTATAGTTATAATGTAATAATATAGATAATTAATGATAATTTTAATATTGTTATTTAATTTTTTGTCGCTTAATGCTTTTTCTTTGTACTGTGGTTTAATTAATAATATTATATATTTGATATTGGTAAAATCTTAAAGTTTCAATATCAGTTTCGGATTCGTATTTTGTCAATTTTGAAAAGAATCCTAAAGAATTTAGAAAAATTCTTGCTCGTAGTTGGTTCAGCCGAACCAATCCAATCACAAAGCAAATATATTATAATTGCTCAGTGATTGGTCACTTTTTCCAAATTGATGTATTGCATTTGTCATACTACTAATTCAGGTTATGACAAGAATTTCCCAAGAGTAAAGAGCTCTCAGTAGTGTGGTTTAGAGTTTTCTCTCTCTAGAAAATTTCTCTCTAGAGTGCCTCACAATGTTTGCTCAATTTTATGGTTCTTCTTCAAGTTTTTGCAAGTTTGGATTTGAACAATGAAGTCTCCTACTGCTACTCCACAATTCTACCGATCGTTTTTGTGGTTTCGAACTCACTCCATCGGCCGGAAAACCCCTGTTCGCTGGTAAGTGGTTGTTTGGTTCAGTCTGCCAGTTTTTCTTCAGTTTTCGCTGCTGTTGGTGTTTGTTTGGCTGCTGTTCTTGCTCCGACTGCAGCCCATCCTTGGGCTGAACTCTGGTAGTTCTTTGCTGCTCGTTTACAGCTTCTTCTCCGGCCAGTTTCAGCAATTTCCGAACAGATAGTGGTTGGGGGAAATTTCTGCTGCAGGCTGCCAGTTTTCCTTCAGTTTTCGCTGCTGTTGGTGTTTGTTTGGCTGCTGTTCTTGCTCCGACTGAAGCCCATCCTTGGACTGAAATCTGGTAGTTCTTTGCTGCTCGTTTACAGCTTCTTCTCTGGTCAGTTTCAGCAATTTCCGAACAGATTGTGGTTGGGGGAAATTTCTGCTGCAGGCTGCCAGTTTTTCTGTTTTCGCTGCTGTTGGGTTTGTTTGGCTGCTGTTCTTGCTTGTTTTCTTGCTTTGTTTGAAGGCCAAAAAACACCCTGAACACTGGTGCATTTTTCTGGTTTTTGAGCTCCACTTCCGGCCAGTTTTTGCCCGCTTGACCGGCCGGAAAAGCTCCAGTTTCAGTCACAGCTTGTTCCGGCAGTCAGTGGTACCTACAGCCGTCATTTTGGACTTCATACCTGCTGCATTTGTCATAGGCTGCCTTGTTTGACCTGGGCAACACCTACAGCCGACTTTGCAGCACCTATAGCCGACTTTGAAGCACCTACAGCCGCCCTTTGCAGCATCTACAGCCGCCATTTGCAGCACCTTCAGCCGCCTTTGCTGCCTGCTACCTGCTGCATCTAAGCAACACCTATAGCTGACTTAGCAACACCTACAGCCGCCCTTTTCTGCTGAGGCTGTCTGAAAGTCCATGGCAAAGAAGGAGAAAGCTAAGAAGCAGGCCACCTCTGCTGACCGGACAGGCAAGGCTGCTGCCGCCACGACAACTGCGGCCGCCATGGCAAATGCTGCCGCCACGGCAACTGCTGCCACCACGGCAACTGCTGCCACTGCTGCTGCAGATGTAAAATACAACACCAAGGCTACCTCATTTCAAGCTTTCATCTCTGATTTGGAGGCTTCTCCTTCCTTTCCGTTGAGACATGAAAGTGCCGACAATGCCTTGGGCCGGCAAGAGAAGGAGCAGCCGGTGGACAACGGTGGTAAAACTGAAACTCCCGTCTCGGCCAAGCCATCCTTTGCTGGATTATTCAGCAATAACCGTAAGCTCACCATGGAAAACAAGCTTTCGAAATTTCACATTGAGGACGGCACCATTACGCTCGAGTCCGACGACCTGACCGACGTTCGAGCGAAACTGGGTTTTTGCATAGTCGGCTATATTGTCGGCAAGTTTCCCGGCATGCAAGCCATTCGCGCACTGTCCAAAACATGGGGAGCTTCGTTTCAATAACATGACAGCGGCTGGCTTGTGTTCAGATTTGCAAGGGATGATGACCGGCAACTCATCCTTGCCGGAGGTCCTTACTTTATTTACGGCCGACCTCTCCTTCTTAAACCGATGCCGGATTGCTTTGAGTTCAAGGAGGATGACATCAGTTTGACACCAGTTTGGGCCACCCTCCCGTCACTTCTCTCGAGTGTTGGCACCCCAATGCACTCGGGAAGATCGGCTCTCGGTTGGGCACCCCATCGCTATGGACTCCCTCACTATGAGGATGGAGAGGGTCTCCTACGCCCGTATCTTGGTGGAGGTTGATGCTTCAAAAGAATTAGTGGAACATGTCGAATTCAACTACGAATGGCGTAACTCGGAGACAACCGGTCGTCTACGAATACACGCCTAAGTTTTGTACAGAATGCAACCGGTTCGGACATCACAAAAGCTCATGCGGTGACAACCAACAACCAACCACTGCCACTGCCACTGCCGCTGTTAGTAAATCTGCTGCCAATAAACAGCCTGCTACGAAGAAGGCATTGCCGACCGAATGGACTCTTGTGCAGCGACGACAAAAAACAGAGCACAAACAGTCACAGACTATAGGCACAGAATTGAAACAGAAACAGAGTACCAACGCTGCAGCAGAAACAGAAACAGGGCATGCCGGTCACAGAACAGGGGCAGCAGATTGTAACAGACACCAATATGGCCGACGGTGCCAACGAAAGGCCTGAATCTTCTAAGCCACAATCAAGCCCGAAAGGGCAAAGACAGAGCAACACTCTCCGGCAAAAAGAAGCAGCAGAAGTGGACTCCTCGACCTCCTCATGCGAGCCGGACTCCCCGGCGTCAACGCAACACCTTATGCCGGGGACTATGGCCTACCGAAATCTGAAAATGCAGCATGGCGGGAGTCCCCCCCATCACCATGAGGATTGGATTTTGGAATGTGAGGGGCTTCAACCGGCCCCTCAACAATGGGGTTGCCCACCTCATCAAGAATAACCGGCTTTGTCTCTTGGGCATTTTGGAGACGAAGCTTACTACGTCTGCTATTGCAAGAATTATCAACCGAACATTTCCTGAATGGTGCCAAGCCAACAATTTCGATGCTATTGCCGGTGGACGCATCCTAATTATCTGGAACCCTGCAATTATTGATCTTTACCCGAAGGACATCTCACCCCAAGTGATCCACTGCCGCGTTACGAATAAGTCCTCTCAACTCTCCTTTTACATTTCTTTCACCTATGACCTTTATTCTGTTGTTAACAGAAGGAGCATGTGGGAGAAACTTTTGGAATTGGGGCGGCCATTAAATATGCCGTGGATTGTACTTGGCGATTTCAACTGTATTAAATCCCCGGCCGAGAAGCAACTTGGGGTCACCCCCACTTGGTACGAATTGAAGGACTTTGCTAATTGTTGCCTTGCACTTGGTCTTCAAGATGCTCAAACTACCGGATGTTACTACACTTGGTACTCCAACAGTGACAGCAACCCCGTTTGGTGCAAGCTCGACCGAGTCCTTCTGAACAATGATTGGCTTGAGGCGGGACTCCATTGCACAGCTCATTTCAACCGCCGGGATGCCTCTCCGACCACTCTCCGGGTATCGTTTCTATTTTGATAATCCTGCCCCAAGCCTAAGTCATTTCGATTCTTTAATATGTGGGCAGATCACCCGGATTTTATTCAAACCGTTGAAGGAAGATGGGGACTGAATGTGGAGGGAACACCACAATTCCGGCTATGCAGAAAATTGAAAGCACTTAAAAGTTCCCTCAAAGTGTTTAATAACTTGCATTACAGCCACATCTCAGCCAGGGCCAAGGAGGCGGACCTTGCCCTGCAAGATGCACAGACACACCTTGAATCTAATCCCGGAGATGTGGCTGTTCGGGACTCATTGGGAGATCTTAGGAAGAAGGCCACCTTCCTTGCTGAGGCGGAGAGGCACTTTTATTACCAAAAGGCAAAAATCCACTTCTTAAAGCAGGGAGACAGAAATACCAAATTCTTTCATGATATGGTGAAAAGGAACGCGGCAAGGAATTCCATTTTGGCAATCACTAAAACAGATGTCTCCATTATTACCTCCGCTCCAGAAATTGCCCGGGAATTCGTTGATTTTTACACATCGCTCCTGGGTACCGAGGATCAGACAATACCGGTTGACGACGGGGTTTTCCACTGGGGGCCTTTGCTCACTTCGGAGCTTGCCTCGAATCTTTGTCGAGCAGTCACACCGGCAGAGGTCAAAACTGCTGTCTTTCAGATTAATGACAACAAGGCGCCAGGCCCAGACGGATATACATCATGCTTCTTCAAGAAGCATGGAATATTGTGGGTGACCTTGTTTGCAGAGCCGTTATGGACTTCTTTAGGAGTGGGCGGATGTTACGACAACTCAACCACACCATTATTGCCCTGGTGCCCAAATCTGAGCACTCTCCTTCAGTGGCTGACTACCGACCGATATCGTGCTGCAATGTGATCTATAAAGTCATAACCAAAATCATTGCAGATCGCCTATCCCCCGCATTGGAGCAGCTTATCGACAGTAGCCAAGCGGCCTTCGTTGGGGGCCGAAACATCACCGATAATATATTCTTGGCTCAAGAAATGGTCCGACAGTACTCGAGGAAACGGATTTCACCTCGTTGTACCATTAACGTCGACCTTAGAAGGCATTCGACTCGGTCTCATGGACGTTCCTCACCCGAGTACTTCACGGGTATGGTTTCCCCCCTTTTTCATTTCTTGGATAATGGAATGTGTTTCCACTACCTCTTTTTCAGTGGCATTGAACGGCTCCCTACATGGACTTTTCCCGGGGAAGAAAGGCCTTAGGCAAGGAGATCCGATGTCGCCGGCCCTATTCCTCCTCTGTATGGAGTATTTTTCACGTCTAATCAAGAGGAGTACAACCAACTCAGACTTCAACTTCCACCCGAAGTGTGAGAAGCTGAAGATCACCCACCTCCTCTTTGCCGATGACCTTATGTTGTTCTCTCGAGGAGACCTTCCATCTATCCGCATTCTGATGGAGTGTCTCCAAGAGTTCAGGGACGTCTCTGGCCTTGCAGTCAACAATGCAAAATCGAACATCTTCACGGCAGGCATTCAGAATGATACATTGGACGAAGCCCTTGCCATGACAGAATTTGCTAGAGGGCATATGCCAGTCCGGTATCTTGGCATTCCACTCGCGGCTCAGCGACTCTTGATCACAGATTACTCGCCTCTTGTGGACCAAATTGCCGGATGTATTCGCAAATGGACGGCCAAATCCCTATCCTTCGCGGCCGGCTGGAGCTTATTCGCTCCGTTATTCAGGGAGTGGAATGCTTTTGGCTCCAGGTCTTCCCTCTCCCAATGGCAGTTATTGATAAGATCCACCGATTGTGCAGGGCCTTCCTATGGAATTCTAAGCGTGCACCGGTGGCATGGGAGGATATTTGCCACCCGAAGGAGGAAGGCGGTTTGGGTATCCGGCATATCCAATCCTGGAATGTTGCCCTCCTTGCCCGAGTCTATGGAACATTCATTGCAAGGCAGACACCTTATGGGCCAAGTGGGTCAATGAGGTTTACCTACGGGGGGCCTCACTTTGGGACTGGCAGCCGAAGAAGGGCGACTCTCCACTCCTTCGACGACTTGCCGGGATCCGGGACAGAATTATCACTGACTTCGGTTCTACACATGCAGCAATCCGGCATATGACAGAGTGGACCGACAGCAAGGGACTTGTGACGTCCAAAGCTTACGAGTATTTCAGGCCGAAGCTTCCAAGGCAACCCTGGAAAGCTTCAATTTGGAAGGCATTCATACCGCCTAAATACTCATTCATTTTATGGCTCGGGCTACGGGAGAGGATGGCAACACGAGACCGACTTGCATTCCTACATGAGGACCCATCCTGCTCCATGTGCATTAATAGTAAGGAATCGGCCAAACATCTATTCTTTGAATGCCCCTTCAGTTCTTATGTTTGGTCGCATATTCGACAGTGGTTTGGCATCACCCGACGTATGTCAACCCTTCTCAGTGCAGTAAAGTGGCTCAAGAAAGAGAAGACTGGCTCCTCTGTCCAGAACAAAGCGCGGCATCTCGCTTTGGCATGCACGGTTACAGCCTTTGGAGGCACCGCAATGAAATCATCTTTGAAGGCAAAGCTCCAAATCCTGGGCCTTGTAATTTCTATTAAAATTACAGTATATAGGCTCATTTTGACACTCTTCCCACACGGATTATGATTGCACATCTATCCACATAGTGGATCTTTTGTATCTCTCCAGGTATGCCTGGAGTATCTTGTAAAAACATTCTTCGATGAATACACTTACATTTCACCCAAAAAAAAAGAATTTCCCAAGAGTTCGATGGTTTTTTCCGTGCTAATCTTTCCTTGGTTAGATGTAATAACACAGCCAGTAGCCTCCAAACTAAACCCTATCTTTATATGAACTCCACGAAGAACACCATCCATAGATGTATCATCACACACACAGACACTGACTATTACAGCTTGCTCTTCTCAGCTGGTCTCCTTGCCAAAATGGTCCATGTCCTGCTCGTCACATTTCCAGGTCAAGGCCATATCAATCCATCTCTCCAGTTTGCAAAGCGCCTCGCAAAACTTGGCGTTAAGGTCACCTTCTTAACCAACCTATCCGCCATACGCCGCATGACCACAACTTCTTCAACAGTTGATGGTCTAATTGACTTCGTTTCCTTTACCGATGGTTATGACAATGGCTGGTCAACTCATGATGCTCAAAACTTTATGTCTGCACTCAGAAATCACGGCAGCAAGGCAGTGGAAGACGCTATTCGGGCACAACGGGAAGAAGGGCATCCTTTTACTCGTGTAATCTACACTCTTCTTGTTCCTTGGGCTGGTCAAGTGGCTTCCCATCTTCAAATTCCAGTAAGTCTTCTCTGGATCCAACCAGCCACTGTTTCTGGTGTTTATTTTTACTACTTCAATAAGTATTTTGATTCTCTGAGAAGTAATGATCAAGTCATTAAGCTTCCCGCTCTACCGGTGTTCGAGCCTAGTGATCTTCCATCGTTTTTATTTCCTTCAAACACCAACGTATATGATTTTGTACTGCCAAATTTCATAGAGAATTTTGAGATTCTTGACAGAGAGGATAGCCCGATAATCCTTGTGAACACAGTCCAAGCCTTGGAGCCTGAGCCTTTGAGTGTTATAGATAAGTACAAGTTGATGGCTATAGGGCCGCTAATTCCGTCCGCATATTTAGATGGAAAGGACCCTTCCGATACTTCATTTGGAGGTGACCTGATTCAGAAGTCTGTGGATTATGTACAGTGGCTGGACTCCAAAGAGAAATCATCTGTAATTTATGTAGCTTTTGGCAGCTATTCTGAGATATCTAAACCACAAACGGAAGAGATAGCCAAAGGTCTGATCAAAAGCGGAAGGCCATTCCTGTGGGTGATCAGAGGCGTAGAAAACAGCGGGAAACTAGAGGAAATTCTGAGCTGCGGCAAGGATTTGGAAAAGCAGGGCAAGATTGTGCCTTGGTGTACTCAGGTGGAGGTTCTGTCGCATCCTTCTGTGGGATGCTTTTTGACTCACTGCGGCTGGAATTCGTCGCTTGAGAGTCTAGTTTCAGGGGTGCCTGTAGTGTCGTTCCCACAATGGTCTGATCAGACCACAAATGCCAAACTCATACAAGATTTCTGGAGGACTGGAGTGAGTGTACGCAAACCGGAAGATGGAGGAGTTGTGAAGGGTGATGAGATCGAAAGGTGCTTAGAGATTGTTATGGATGGTGGGGAAAGAGCAGAGGAAATGAGAAGGCAAGCCAGGAAATGGAGAGACTTGGCTAAGGAAGCAACCAAGGAAGGTGGTACCTCTTTTGTCAATCTCAAGACTTTCGCAGATCAAGTTCTTGGTGCCGACACAATGAGGAATTAGATAGTTGAGGAAATAAGCCGTTTAATTCTTACACTTTGGGCTATATATGTTCCATTTTCGAATTCAGTACGTGGGAACTCAAATTGCATGTTTTATTCACTTTGGGCTATATGCATATTTTGTTTTATTTTTTGTTTCTGTGTGATGTCTATTGTTTTTTAATACTGAATTATATATATAATGTTGAAATTAAAGATAAACGTTCACTATAGTGACATGGATCAACCATAAGTGCAGGACTTACCATCTTAATAAACGGACATTTCAAAAAATAATTCGGTGCAATATCCGATATGGATATTGCTCGAATACGTGTCGAACACGGAATCTGCATGTTTAAAAATATAAGATAAAAAAAGAACACGATGTGGACACGTCTATTGGCGTGTCAGACATGTATTTGGCACATTTAAAATTTTGATATAATTTAAACAAAAAATTGAGTTGTTCTTTTACACTAGAAAAAAAAATGCCTATTGGATATAATTTTAATATATGTTACACCATTTGGTACGACACAGTCAACCGAGGAGGCCGGACAATAGTCTGTTATACGAACGGTTGCTCCAGCACCACCACCACCACCAGCAGTCCCCCCACCGGCTGTGCACCAGTATATCAGTCTCGATGACTCGAGATAAATTTTATTATTTGCATTTTTAGTATTACTAGAAAGCATGACATACGATACACGTGCACAAATATACATTTTGAAAGCTAAATATTTTATTTATGTGTTTGTCATTGAAACATTAGTATTGTACAATTATATTTTCAAAATAAATTAATAACAATTATTTTAATTGTTATAAAAATTGTTTACTTCTATTATTTGTAATTCACTTTCTAAATTTAATTGTTGCTACTAAATAAAAATATTTTCCAAAAATAAATTTTGTTTTTCGTATTCACTAATGATCATATTTCATTATCTTGTATCAAATCAATTAATACAAACATAAAAATAATAATATTAAAAAATTCAATAGTAAAATAAAATAATTAGTCAAAGCTCGTTATTTTAGATTGTTTTAATAAGAAGTTCATTTAATAAAAGATTAATAGTATAACGCAGTAAGGGTACAATATGAAAATGTACTCCAGTAAGGGGACGAATATTTTCTCACAATAAGAATAAACGCTGAAAAGATTCTCAATATTTTTATTTTAATTATAAATTATGCTTATTAGTATTTTCATAATGATATGCCGATTATATTATGGAAAAGATTTACAATTTAAAAATAATTATCTAATATTAATATTAAAATAAAATTAATTAGTCAAAAACCACTTTATTTAAATTTTTCAAAATACTTTCGATAATAAAATTGAGAATATTTATTCTATATTATATTTTTATTTTTTGAAATTTGGATTAGTGTTTACATATTACTTATATGCTATTTATTTTAAAATTTTATTGCACCCTAGTAATTCATCTTTTTAACAAATATTCAAGATCTTTCCTAGCAAATTAAAATATGTTAAAATATTATTTATTATTTATCTTTTAGTTAGATACATCATTCATCTTCTAAGTAGTTTAGATGAATTAGAAGTACCATATAGTTTTCTTCTTCATTAGAATTAAATATTATAGTTGATTCTATAACTTTTATTCTGAATCATTTTAATTTTTCAAGTTTCTTGACGTTAACATCCTGAAACTTTAGCTATGTCTCAAATTGATCCCTCTAACAATATTATAATTGAGGGTAAAATGATAAGTTTTTTCTTCTCACTTTTGTCTCTAAATTTAAAAGTTGTGGACATGGAGTTATTGCCACTACAAACAGGGAAAATGAGATTCATACAGTGATGATGTGTTCACATTTAAGAACTCAAATTTGTATATATGTATAATAAAAAAAGTTTTATTTAAATCAAATTCGGTCAAAATACAATAGATCATATAATAAATACGCTATTTTGATATGTAATCTTCTTAAATTATATACCAATTATATGATAAATGTACTATATTTGCCGTATAATTAGTTTTTGTTTGTCCAAACTCGATTTAAAGTAAAAAATTTCTATGCACAACATTTCCTCGTGATACAATGTGATGGAAATAGTTCCTATGGGAATGTAACTTACAAGGACAAAATAGCCAATATATAGTATGCTTTTTTTTAATTGATTGATTTTGTTACATTTTATTTTTTGGGTTATTTATTTTCTTAATGAGAAGTTGAAAACTAATATATTTTAATAATAAGGACTAAAATTTTGTAATGATTGTAAATATATATTATGTGAAACATTAATATTACATAATATTGATGAAGTTATGTGATAACTAATATATATATGTATATATATATATATAATGTAAGTATCAAAATCCAAAGGAGTATCCCATTAAGGGAGTGTTTACAAAAGCTTTTGCTTTTAAAAAAATAATTTTTGTAGAGAAAGTTGAAAACTGTAGCAGAATGAAAAGTGGGTAGTGTTTGTAAAAAAAGTGAAAACCAGATAAAAGCTAAACTGGATAATGTTTGGAGAAAAATCACTTCCAAAATAAATTTAATTGATGAAAGACTATTTTGTCCATATATGTAAAAAACATACTATCTTTTTGCATATATTGCACTTGTTGCTTGTCATTAATATTTATTTTTTCACAAAAAATATAATTTTATTTTGATTAGTATTTTATATTTATATTTTTTAAAATATTAGAAAATATTTAATTTAATAATGATCCCGTTAAGTAATATAATTATAATTCATACACAATAGTTAAACTTGCATGATTGCAAAAATTAATTATTTTATTAATTAGTTAAATAATAACATGTGAAAGAAATAATATAATTAGATGATATAGCACATAAAATATAAAAACTTAAAATATTAAACATGTGAAAATATAAATTTAATTATTATTAAAATTTAAATTATTTAAAAACTTCGATATCAACTTTAAATCTATAATTTTAAAAATAAATTAAAATGGTAAAGTTGAATTAAGGTTATTATAATAAGGGTAAAGGAGTAAAAAATAAAGTTTGAGTTATTTACAAAAAAGCCAAAGCAGCAAAAAGCACCCCCGAAGGTGCTTCTAGCTTTTGGCCTAAAAATGCTTTTTTTTAGCCATTTCAGAAGCAGAAGTTGGTATCGCAAACACCTCAAAAGTACTTTTTCGGAGCCAAAAGCTGAAAAGCGCTTTTCAGAAGCGTGCGCAAACACTCCCTAAGTGTACGAATGTTTTCTCACAGTAAGAATAAACATTCAAGAGAGTATCACGATTATATATTTAAAGATAAGTTGCATTTATTAGTATTATTTTAACCTCTAGTATATTAGGATAAAAATTTAAAGTACAATCTCAAAATAAATTTTTAATATTTGTATTAAAATAAAATATAGGGAAATCGTATTTTTGGTTTCAAATGTTGGAGCATTTTTCAATTTAATCCCATTTGTTATGATTTTTTGAAAAAACTGCATCTCATAAGTTGAAATTTTTCTCAATATTAGTTCTCACGTGCATTCTTGTTCAATAATTAATGAAAAATGTATAGAAGATGTAAAAATAATGCTAAGGTAACGATATGAGAAAATCGCAATAAATTCGCTAATTATATTTGATCATATGCATCCTATTGGTATAATCCCTTTCTTATTGTTTATTTTGTTTTGTTTGATAAGTGATCCATTTCTTATTCAATAATATATTTGTGTTACAATTTAATCTTCTATTTCATATTTGTTGTTATAATACTTACACTGTTAATATAGAAAGCATATATAGATATAAAAGTACTAATACAACTTCAAGATTATGTAATACTAAAAAAAATGAATTAAGAGATTCACTCAATACTTGAGTTTTTTTATAAGCAATTTAAATTTATTAGTGCTTTTATTTTCATTCATCAAATATATTCTTACAAATACTCATTTTTAGTTATTTTTATAAATTTATTCCTAAAAAATATATATTTCTCTCTGGTTCATTTATTTATTATCTTTTATTTCTAATTTCAACATAATTAACTCATTGTTTTTTATTTTATTATTACTGCATCGATTATCAAATTTTGTTAATTTACTTAATATGAAAATATAATTATACAATTGAAATTTACTTTTAATTGTTATTGTTTTAATGTGTATTCACAGTTTGACATTTCTTATTTTCGTAATAATAAATTATATTTATATATATATATATATATATATATATATATATATATATATTATGTGATTATCTTTTTATTTTAAAATATTTTTGAAATTGATTGATATATATACCAATTGCTATTTATATTTTCAAAAAAAATATTAGTATTAAAATAATTATATATTGCATCTAAAGGCCCAATAATTATGTTAGCTATATTTCAATACCCAACTACTATCTTTATATTTTAGATTTACTTATTTATAACCTTGTCTACGCTATTCAATTCCACCTCGCTCTACTCATGTCAATCGTTTCTATTATTATGTTACTTTTATGATATTGTGAAGAGATAAATCACTACAAAAAAAAGGCTTTGTAGGGACGGAATTTCTGACGGAGTTTTCGACAAAATTTTATCGCTAATAAGAGTTCCGACAAAATTTCCAACGATCTTCGGACCAACACAAGATCGTCTGAAAAAGGCACTTCGGAAAATATTTCCGACGATATTTCCGACAAAATGAATATCCGTCAGAATATTTGTGACGGTTTTGCGACGTTTTGTTATTGTTGTCGGAAAATTCGTCCAGGGGACGAAAAATTAATATTTTATTTGGGAAGGATTTTGGGACGAATTTTGGGACAAAAATAAAAAAATTCCGACGAATTTCTTTCTAGAATTTTTTTCTATTGTCGTCGGAAAGTTTGTCGGTAAATTAGTCAAAAAAATTGTTACTTATATTTTATCGTCGGAAATATTTTCGAAAATCGTCCCAAATGATTTTGAAAATTGCAATGAATTTGAATTGGAATTCGGGACCGAATATATCATAATTTCTGTTCTAAAATTGTTCTGACGTAATTTGCAATACCTATCATCACAAAATTCGTCCAAAATATAAATTATGTTTTAATATTTTATGAAAAGTAAAATTTTGAGAATCATATTTTTTTCCAATAAAGTATACTTAATTAAAAAAGTAAATAGTATTGTTTTACAAAGCGCATAATTAAAAATTAATTAAAATCCTAATCTAATGCTTCTAGCTCTCAGGGTCAGAAGCATCCTCGTCTGCCGGTTGCACTGCTCCCCGTAAGAGACACGCTCATCAAGTAGCTTTCGATAAGTTTCCTGAAAATAATTAGATAAAATTTATTAATCAACAAATAATAAAACATATTAGTAAATAACTAAAATAGATTTGTAAAAATGATACCATTCAAAGTACTATAAACATGTAGGATTTTTTGTCAAAGCAACACACTTGAGTAGGAAATCGTGATTCGCCCGGATTTTTTTTGTCCTCCCAAGCAGAGGGGTCAATATTAGTGTCGTCAAAGCTTGCAACCTAAAGCAAATGTCAGTTTTGACTATAATAAGCATAAAACATCCCAAATTCACATATAATTCGAGTTTCATTAATCATTTGTCAACTAAAATTTATGGACAAAGGAATACACATTGGAAGCAATCCACAAACTTTAGACTAAGTCCCAAAAATTGAGAAGGAGCCTACACATACATTGAACCATTTACATCTCATATATAATGCCCAACACCCAAATATCAAGTAAGTATATATACATCTATCTTTACAGAGACGCACATATATTGATGCTAATTCTTCCAACTTATATACACCCAACAACCTAAAACAATCTAATTATATGACATAGAAGATTGTGGAGTTGTTTGGTAGAGAATAGAGATAGATCTCAAGAAAAAAGAATTAACGCATATATATTAATTACACCAAAAGCAAAAAGCACTACTCAACATCTATATATCTTTACTTGTTAAATTAGTTTACTTGAATATTTTAAGTAAAGAGTTAACCGAGCTAAATTAATTACTTGAATATTTTAAATTAAGAGTTAACCAAGTTAAATTAATTTATTTGAAGGTTTTAAATTGAGACTTAACTAAGTCAAATTAGTTTACTTGAAGGTTTTAAATTAAGTGTCTACTAAGTTAAATTAGTTTATTTGAAAGATTCAATTAAGACTTAACTAAGTGATATTAGTTTAGTTGAAGGTTTTAAGTTAAGCTAACCAAGTTAAGTTGCTTGAATGTTTTAAGTTAAAAGTTAATATGAATCCTAATCTACAATCATAACAACAACACTCATCCAACCTCACCAATACTATCATTATGCCAATCCACCTCAATATATCAAACATATATATACTAAAATACAAAAATTACAAGAAATCAATACACCAAATAACTTAATATACCAAGTCAATGTACCAACAAATCAATACACCAACAAATCAATACATAAATAACTTAATATATACCAACAAATCAATAAACCAATAAACTCAATATACCAAACAACTCATAATATACAAAAATTGGTAAAAATAAAACAAATACCTCCACAAAAATTGACGGCATGGAATGTAAAAAGAAAATAAATACCTAGAGGATGACGGCATGGAATATAAAAATCTGTAAAAATAAACAAAAATTCATAATAAAAATCTGTAATGAACCCTAAAGCCTAAAGTTCATAATAACATTTTAAAATCTGTAAAAATAAACAAAAATCGTAAAAAAACTATAACACAAATCTATTCGCGGATCGACAAAGGCGGCACTAAGACGACGGCGGCGGCGAGTCGACGGCGACTGAGACGAAGAGGAGAGGAGAAACAAAAAAGAAAAAGAGAAGAGAAAAAGAGAAAGAGAAAGAGAAAAACATACCATAAACAGCGGCGGCCGGCGAGCACGGGCGGCGGTTGGCGGACGCGGTGGCTCATGTGGCGGCGGGTGTGGAAGAGAAGAGGGGAGAAGGAAATGGAGGAGGAAAAATATAGAGAGAAAAAAAAAAAGAGTGGGCCGGTCAAATTGGGAAAAGGGAGGGAAGAGAGAGAAAAAATGATGAGAAGGAAAAGAGAGGGGGAAAAGAGAGAGGGTAAATGAAAAATTATGGAGAACATTTTCCGACTGAATTTCTGACGGATTTTCGTTCCAAAACAGTCGGAAAATATTTTTTTAATTTATTTAAAAAAAACAATAAAAATCAAAATAAGTATGTTTAGGATCCCTAATAATTCATCATTAAATAATAAATTGTTATGACAACGCAATTGAATATAATATAAAAAATAATAATTATTTTTTCATGTTTACAAAACAAGAATATGAAAATTAAATGTTACAACTTACAAGTATGTTTGTTAGGATCAACCATCGTTACACTACATAATTCAATCGAACCATCCGATTTGAAATCCAACCGTTAGATACAATCATCTAGATCCCATATTGTTTTTATTTAAATTTCACATAAATCCGACTTGCCGATGTAGATATATCGTATTTAAAAAATTATGTTACTTTTTTAGGATGAATACGGAGAATTTTTCGACTGAGTTTCTGACTAATTTCCGACGCAACTTGTGAATCAGTTCCAATTTCGTTTCAAAAGAGTCGGAAAATATTTTTAATTTTATTTCAAAAAACCAATAAAAATCAAAATAATTATGTTTAGGACCCCTAATAATTCATCATTAAATAATAAATTGTTATTACAACGGAATTGAATAGAATATCAAAAATAATAAATTTTTTTCATATTTACAAAACAAGAATATGAAAATTAAATGTTAGAACTTACAAGTATGTTGTTATAATCAACCATCGTTACACTACATAATTCAATCGAACCATCCGATTTGAAATCCAACTGTTAGATGCAATCATCTAGATCCCATATTGCTATTTTTTAAGTTTCACATCAATCCGGCTTGTCGATGTAGATATATCGTATCTGAAAAATTATATTACTTTTCTAGGATGAATACGGAGGACATTTCCGACTAAGTTTCTGACTGATTTCCAACAGAACTTGTGACTCCATTCCAATTTCATTTCAAAACAGTCGGAAAATACTTTTTTAATTTATTTTCAAAAATTAAAAAAATTCAAAATAATTATGAAATTTCCGAGCATCATAATCCGTCGGAATAAGCATCCCAAATATAACATTTAGGGACGAAAGTTGCGATAAGTCGTCGAAAATTTCTTTTGGAGTCTTACCGTCGCAAAAATAATTAAACTGTGACAAACTCCGTCGGAACTCTCCGACGGTTTATGTGTCGTCGGAAAAAATGGTCGCAAAACTCAAAAGATATATTTTTCCGACTAAATTTGCGACATTAGCGACGGAAGTACTTTCGCTTCCTAATTTCCGACAGAATTTGCTAGGACATGTTATATTGTCCGACGGATTGTGCAATATTTTCGTCTATGAAAGAATTCCGTCGGAAAAAAATAAAATACGTTACAAAACCGTCGGAAGTTGGGAGGGATTTTGCGACCAATATGAATTGTCAGAAATTTCCGTCCCAATAAAATATTTTTTTTTGTAGTGAATAAAATTGATTTATATTTTTATTTTAGAAAAAGTACTTTATTATATTCTAAATCCTTAGTTCCATTTAATTTCAAAAATTCTAATTTAAGTTGAATTTGATTTTGATAATTAGATTTATTATATATGAAATCCTTTTAAAAAAAAATCATAGATTAATTGTGGTGCTATTTGTTTTATAATAATTCAATATTAAAAATATAAAAAAATAAAGAAGTAAAAGAGTCAAAAAATTTATATAAATATATGATAGAGGTCTATGAAAATTTCAATCCATTATAATGATTGAAAAATTTTATTTGTGAAGAATACAATTATACATTGAAATCAGTGTGCACCTAACATGCTAATATACTATTTTTTTTTTTTTTTGAAATATTACTTTTAAAAATTATTTTATAATATTGGTTCCCGAATTTATTATTTTATGTAATAATTTATGCAACAGTATATTTTCCCCTTGGTTACTATTTATCTACATCTTTCATTTCAAGTTTTGTTTTTCTTCAAATTTATTCATGGTATTATACTAATTTTTTGTTATTTTTAATAAAAACTTGATTTAAATTTACAAAACATTTTTAAAGTATCAAAATTGTTCTACTTGTCTCATAAGAGCCTATAATTATGTCAATTGTATTACTACTTTATAAGATTTTAAACATAGTTATTTATTATAGGGATAATTTCACTTTTCGTACCCTAACTATACCCTAATTTCAGTTTTTAGTACCCAATATTTCCAAGCCATCAAAATTGGTACCCAAAGTTAACAATTTTCATCCAAATGAATACCTTCCGTTAAATTGACCTTTAAATTTAACGGTCAAGCCATTTTTGGAGGAAAAAATAGGTTGTAGTTTGTATCAAACTACAACCTAACTATAAAGTCAATTGTTCTACTGATTTAAATTTACAAAACATTTTTAAAGTATCAAAATTGTTCTACTTGTCTCATAAGAGCCTATAATTATGTCAATTGTATTACTACTTTATAAGATTTTAAACATAGTTATTTATTATAGGGATAATTTCACTTTTCGTACCCTAACTATACCCTAATTTCAGTTTTAGTACCCAATATTTCCAAGCCATCAACATTGGTACCCAAAGTTAACAATTTTCATCCAAATGAATACCTCCCGTTAAATTGACCGTTAAATTTAACGGTCAAGCCATTTTTGGAGGAAAAAATAGGTTGTAGTTTGTCTAATTAAGGGCATTTTTTGCTACTATTTCATTCACCACACAAATTAGACTTGAAAGAGTCAAATTGTGGAAAATTTTGCAAAAAAGGATGAATAGAAGCAGAAACTGAAAATAAATTGATGAATGATGAACAATTACACTTGTCAACAACAACACTTCAACACTTCAACACTTCATTATGGTTGCTCTCTTGAGTGCTGGGGGGTTGAGATGTCCCAATAGGCATCTCTTCAGCGTTGAAGTGTTGTTGTTGACAAGTGTAATTGTTCATCATTCAATTTATTTCAGTTTCTGTTTCTATTCATCCTTCTTTGCAAAATTTTCCTCAATTTGACTCTTTCAACTCTAATTTGTGTGGTGAATGAAATAGTAGCAAAAAATGCCCTAATAAGACAAACTACCGCCTATTTTTTCCTCCAAAATGGCTTGACCGTTAAATTTAACGGTCAATTAACGGGAGGTACTCATTGGATGAAAATCGTTAACTTTGTATCATTTTGATGACTTGGAAACATTGGGTACTAAAACTGAAATTAGGGTATAGTTAGGGTACGAAAAGTGAAATTATCCCTTTATTATATTACTGTTTACAGTTTTCTTTAATCTTAACGTCTTGGGGGCACATGGAATTTTTAATTAGTCAAAATTCACTCTTTCTAAATTTTTCAACACCTGTAATTTAATAAGATTGATACTGTTTATTTGCAATTAAATTTTGATATTTAGTTGTTATCATACGTTGAAAGAAATATATTATTGATATTATTCATGTGTTATTTATTTCAAGTTTTAATGTGACATTAATTAAAATTTTTCTTAAAATAATTAAGATTCTAGCAAAGTATTTGCATTTTATTTTTTAGTGGATATATTTATTCATTCTCTAGGCCGACTAATAGATATGTTATTTTTTTATATAATTCTATTATCTTATAACTAATTTTTTATTTACTATTAAAAGGAGTACTTAAGTGAGGGTGTAGTTGTCCTTTTACAATGGGGAACAAACACTTGTGATTCATACTTTATAGTATAGATATAGATTTTATCTTAAAAATACTAAAAAAATATTCTTTCAGGTCTGGCCGCGCTTCCAGGAGCACATTAATGCGATGGTGCAGGGACACTTCCCCCATCCATGGCCATGTCTAATGTAGGTGCCGCTAGAGCACCAATATTTCTGGTTCAAGAATGAGATAATGAATTAAATTTAAATTATAGACAAATTATCATTTAATTTGTTTATCGAATTTTTACTAATGTTTTGTTTTATTTTCTTATTAGATGACCTGGTGGGATTGTGACGATCAGTCCATGTTATGGGTCTTCCACATGTGGGTCGGGAAGTACATTCGAAAGACGTAATTCGTCTCCTGGTCCAGCTTGGTCAGACCATTATGGCTAGCCAACGAGATCCGGCTCCAACTATAGGCATTTGGGCCAGCGAGGACTTCCAGCAGGAGTCCTTGAAGAATAAGGCGAACCAGGCGGCGAACCCGACCACATCCTCCACTGTGTTCCGCGAGGGATCCTCCTCTGTCGGCATGCATAAGAGGAAGTTGGTAAATACATTACATACTTTTATAGTTTTATCATTTCCTTTTTGACATATTACGCTAACTCTTTTATTATTCTACAGGAGGTAGAACTCGGTAAACCGCTCAAGAAGATGGAGGTGTTCGAGCGCTGCTACAAGAAGAAAGTAGACGGCGGCTAGAGCGGGTCGAGGGTGACTGAGGTGGCGGTAAGTAGTTCATTTTTTTTTTTTTTTAAATAATTCTTGGTTACAAGTACTAAAATTTTTTATTCTTTTGCAAGAGACGTTCCAGAAGCTGATGGAGGATCATCAACCTCAATCGACGGCTGTTGAGGGCCATATCCCCGCTGAATCAGAGGCATCGATTGCAATGACGGAGCAACAGATGTGGCTGGCTACAGTCGGGGGCAAGAACAAGGACCGTGTATTTGGTCTTGATTTTGAAGCCCACTTCTCCAACCGGACATACACATCACCATCGCCACCCCTACCCCCACCGCCACCTTCAAACCCAGCTATGGAGGACCGCGTCGACCTCCTCGAGGAGATGATGGCTGATATGATGGTGATGATGCAAGACATGCAGGCCAACTCCTCCACCATTGGACCGTCACAACCGATCGCTTCCAGTACCGGCCCAACACAGCCTCCATAGCCTCCGACCGATCCCCAACCACCGAACGACGACAAGATGGGGGATTTAGATTAGATTTATTTGTTTTTTTTTTTTAAACAATTGTAAAAAAATAATATTGTATATTAAATTAATATTTTTTTCTAATTATTAATATTTCATAATATTTTTATTAGATTCCATTATTTCATATTTATTCAATTACTTAAATTCATAAATATAATTAATTAAAAGTTTATAGTTAACTAAATTAATTATTATATATTTAACATTAAATTATATATAAAATTTTAAACAAAAAACAAAAAACAAAAATTTAGGAACATCTTCGAAAAACATGACCGTCCCTAATATAATTACAAAATAATTTTCATAATGTGTTCCTAATTATATCATACCGTGCCTAATACTATTCCTGAAAGAGTTTCAAATACGTGTTCCTAAATAAGAACGATCATTCCTAATACTATTGATATTATAGTCTTAAACATGTGTTCCTAAATCAGATGGACCATTCCTTTTAGTATTACAAAAATAGTTTAAAATTTGTGTTCTGTTCCTATAACGATTACAACATTCTCTTCCACAGAAAAAAAAAAGGACCATGTCCAAAAAATTACAAATATTGACCAACAAACCGTTCCTAACATCAATCACCAATCCATATATAGTTCCAAAATTAAGGCATGACCATTACAAAGACTGTTCCAAAAGTAACACACAAAATATCATAAAAACCGTTCCTAATACCATCTTAATCATTTCCATTAAAAACTATAATTTTTTGAAACAATTTCAATATTAGGAACGGTCACCAACAATGTATTACAGTGATCATGCCATGTGGGAACGGTCATAAATAAACAGCTCCTAAAAATTTGTAACACCATATACACGAACAGATGACGAACCGTTCCTAAAGTCGGTTCAATTTAATTCCGTCCATTCTAAATCTTTCTAAACCAAAAAAAAAAAAAAAAAAAAAAATTATTCCTAGATCCACGCCAAATCCTACTTTTTTCTGTAGTGAAGAGACAATAGCCTTCAATAGTTTGGGTGTTTAGTTTACTTTTAGGCATAAGAACATATTGGATTACTTATGACAATAGCTCGTAACACCTTGGTATGATCTATCGACTCTGCCTTCCAACTAAGAAGTCAGTCCTTTGCTGCTTTAAACAACAAGAACATAATAAGACAAACAAAACAATCGTTCTGGAGTTAGCTTCGTTCGCGCCCCTCAGACCTTTGTCGAATCAGAACTAAGCATTGTGCTCAATCAGTTGAGCTGCTGGAAAGAATTGATGACCTCATCTTCTTGTAAATGGTGTCATAGAAAGTGCGCATACACTTAACAAAGTGACCTCATCTTTGAATAGTAATTAAAGAGGGAAAAAAATATATATATTGGATGGTTTTTTCCTTGCTAACTTTTCCTTGGATAGATGTATTAACACAGCCAGTAAACTCCAAACTAAACCCTATCTTTATATGGACTCCACGAAGAATCCTATCCATACATCACACACACAGACACTGGCAATTACTGCTTGCTCTTCTGAGCCGGTCTTCTTGCCAAAATGATCCATGTCCTGCTCGTCACATTTCCAGCTCAAGGCCATATCAATCCATCTCTCCAGTTTGCAAAGCGCCTCTCAAAACTTGGCGTTAAGGTCACCTTCTTAACCAGCCTATCCGCCATACGCCGCATGAGCACAACTTCTTCAACAGTTGATGCCCTAATCGACTTCGTTTCCTTTACCGATGGTTATGACAATGGCTGGTCAACCGATGAAGCTCAAAACTTTATGTCTGCACTCAGAAATCACGGCAGCAAGGCAGTGGAAGACGCTATTCGGGCAAAACGGGAAGAAGGGCATCCTTTTACTCGTGTAATCTACACTCTTCTTGTACCTTGGGCTGGTCAAGTGGCTTCCCATCTTCAAATTCCAGTAAGTTTTCTCTGGTTCCAACCAGCCACTGTTTTTGATGTTTATTTTTACTACTTCAATAAGTATTTTGATGCTGCGAGAAGTGATGAAGTCATTAAGCTTCCCGGACTACCGGTGTTCGAGCCCGGTGA
Source organism: Sesamum angolense (assembly GCA_034509725.1). Classification (NCBI taxonomy): domain Eukaryota; kingdom Viridiplantae; phylum Streptophyta; class Magnoliopsida; order Lamiales; family Pedaliaceae; genus Sesamum; species Sesamum angolense. The sequence goes on from JACGWL010000667.1 coordinate 48,609, forward strand.
TCTGCCATCTTTTTTATTTCCTTCAAACACCAATATATATGACTTTGCACTGCCAACTTTATCTGAGGATTTTGAGGTTCTTGACAGAGAGAATAGCCCGATAGTCCTTGTGAACACATTTCAAGCCTTGGAGCCCGGGCCTCTGAGTGTTATAGATAAGTACAAGTTGATGGCTATAGGGCCGCTAATTCCGTCCGCATTTTTAGATGGAAAGGACCCTTCCGATACTTCATTTGGAGGTGACCTGATTCAGAAGTCTGTGGATTATGTACAGTGGTTGGACTCCAAAGAGAAATCATCTGTAATTTATGTAGCTTTTGGCAGCTATTCTGAGATATCTAAACCACAGAAGAGATAGCCAAAAGGTCTGAAAAGCGGAAGGCCATTCCTGTGGGTGATCAGAGGCGTAGAAAACAGTGGGAAACTAGAGGAAATTCTGAGCTGTGGGAAGGATTTGGAAAAGCAGGGCAAGATTGTGCCTTGGTGTACTCAGGTGGAGGTTCTGTCGCATCCTTCTGTGGGATGCTTTTTGACTCACTGCGGCTGGAATTCGTCGCTTGAGAGTCTAGTTTCAGGGGTGCCTGTGGTGTCGTTCCCACAATGGACTGATCAGACCACAAATGCCAAACTCATACAAGATTACTGGAGGACTGGAGTGAGTGTACGCAAATCGGAAGATGGAGGACTTGTAAAGGCTGATGAGATCGAAAGGTGCTTAGAGATTGTTATGGATGGTGGGGAAAGAGGAGAGGAAATGAGAAGGGAAGCCAGGAAATGGAGGGACTTGGCTAAGGAAGCTGCCAAGGAAGGTGGTACCTCTTATGTCAATCTCAAGACTTTCGCAGATCAAGTTCTTGGTGGCGACACAACGAGGTATTAGATAGTTGAAATAAGCCGTTTAGTACTTACACTTTGGGATCGAATTCAGTACGTGGGGAACTCAAATTGCATGTTTTATTTCACTTTGGGCTATATGCGTGTTTTATTTTATTTTTGTTTGTTTGTTTGTGTGTAATGTCTATTGTCTTTTTATATTGAATTATATATTATGTTGAAATTAAAAATAAATGTTGGCTACAACGATGTGATATCAACTTGTGCAGGATTTACTATCTTAACACACAAAGGCCATATTTACTTTCGGGGATAAAGGCTGGTATCTTATAATGTTTAGAAGTGTTTTGTTTACTTGCTTTTTGTTGAGCACGTTATTGGTTGGGGTAGCTAGGTTTTACATCCAAAATTTGGGTGATTCTAATACCTTCAATTTTCGGCTGATTAATGAATCACCAATGCAACCCATAATTCCCTTTTCGCCCTCGATTTTATGCATTCAAAAGTCGCAATTGCCCTCATTGTTAATTCTTATTATGCTCTTCATTGTCACATTGGCATGAAAAATCTGAAGTACTACACCACTTCACCTTCCCCCACCTTCCATTACTGCAAAAGGTCAGCTCCAAGAACTTAAGTTGACGTCTCCACCATGTTCAATCTTACCTTCTAATTTCTGCTACTAATCGCTTTACTCTTTTTATCTCCTGTTTAATCATCTTCTTCTCCCACCTATTTTGACGAATGATTTTTTAGTTGGGACGTGCATCTCGGTTTGGAGGTAAGTAAGCCAATCATTCATCCAATTTAAGCATCAAATGTTAAACGATGACTCATTCTAATTGTTGTTATGGTAAATGTAACAAATCGTGATTCCTAAAATTTAATGTTCGCAAGTGTTATATGTTAAACAAGAGTCTTGATTGTTTTAAACAGACGGCGACGAAGTAGGGAGACGGAAGGCACCACCGTTAGGTCAGCCAAAATGAAAAAAATGGGAGAGAGAAGGGGAAGAAAACATGAATTTTTATTTGTTTTTATCATCCCATTTTGTCCTATTTTTAGGATTAAAAATATGACTGCAATACACAATCAGTTAAATAATATAAATTTAGTAAACACTTAAAAAAATTATCACTTACAATATCCTAACTTAGTATATATAATTACTAAATAATCAATTTTATACCAATCATCAATACAATAATAAATTAATATTTTCCTACTAATCCCATATAGAGAGAGGCCTTGTTTACTACCCGGACATCTGCATGAATCCAGTCCAATAACCCGTGAATGGCCCGGTATTGACCTTTTTGTGACAGGATTTTAATCTGAGCAGGCCTGGTGGGATTATTATCATCTGGCGACGCATTTCCAATTCTTCCTACACTCACAAATGGCAATTGTCCAATTTGAGCCGAGCTCTTGGAGACTGATTCCAATTAACAGAATAAAAAATAACGCATGCAGTTACAAGTGAAATATATATGTCAGTAAATTTGTCAATTGACTCCGTGATCCCTCGCAACAATCGATGTTAGAGGTCATGGGTTTGAATCTCATTAAATGTATAGGATATTGTTTATTATATAATAGGAGTTGGTTTATTACATAATAGGAGTTATTGTTTACTGTAATAGTAGGATCTTAGTAAGCAAGATATGATTATTGTAATAATCTTTGTTTGGATATTGATGTTGATATAAATGATTGTGCTTATAATCTATTTATTTTAATTAATAATAATTCATAAATCTTACCTAAAAAATAAATAAATAATAAACAGGTTATTGAGATTAAATTCCCATCTAATATCGATCTGAATCCAATTTCAATTCAACATGCTACAATCCTAAACAGGATGGTAAAGAAGGCCAGACATTCTAAAAAATAATTCGGTGTAGTGTCGGATATGGACATTGTGCGAAAACGCACATCGAATACGTGTCGAACACGGCATCCGCTTGTATAAAATATATATAAAAAAAAAAGGCCAGGGTGTTGGACACGCCACGGACACTTCTATTGGCGTGTCAGACATGTTTTTGGCACGTTTAGATTTTTTTATATAATTTTAAAAAAATTTGGCCTGTTTTTATAAAAAAAATAAAAGAGTTTTGAGCTTAATAAAAAAATAATTAATTTGCTTCTCTTAGACTAAAAATTTTGGGATGAAATTACGAAAAGTTGAGAGATGGTAATGACGATTTAACTAATTTGGATTATTAAAAAAATTTATTGTGTACTTTTTTAAATAAAGTGATTATATATATTTTTAAGTCACGTTTGGTTAAGAATTTAGATGTAAGACATGCTTATTTTATATTTTATCATGATATTTTTTATATTAATATTTTAATTTAATGAGAAATTGAGAGTATATATATAATAAAAAAAATATATTATATATAGCCGTGTCAATACAATGTCATGTCCTATTATTTTTTTAAATTAATTTTGACGGCCTTCTATTTGTAACGACTTTAGATATATATATATAGTAACAGATTTTTCAACGATTTTGACCGTTACCAAAAAAGTAAAATTATTATTGGCTCCGATATGACATTATCAAAACTTATTCCTTACAAACTTGTAAGAAAGATGAGGTCGTTCCAAAAAAGTCGTTATAATCTCGTATTTTTTGTAGTGTTTGATTAGTATATATCATATTTTAATTTTTCTGAAATATTAATAGGAAAAAGAATGTTTAATTTAATAATTTTTTCGTTAATAATATATTTGTTGATTCATACACAATAATTAAACTTGCATGAATAAAAAAAAAATTACTTTGTTAATTAATCATAGCCATTAAATTTATATTTTTATGATAAATGAATAATATAATTAGATAATATAGCAAATAAATATAAAAATAATAAAATATTTAATATGTGAAAGTATAAATTTAATTATTGTTAATTTTTTGAATTATTTAAAAACCTTAAATAAATAAAAAACGGTAGAGTTGAATTAAAATCAGAGATAATTACATTTACATCCCTTGATCTATGGCTTGTTTACACAAACTATTCCTATCTTTCACATAATTACACATACACCCACCAAAATATCATTATTACTTACACAAACCATCCCTTATTTTTTGAAAAGTTACGCACACACCCCTGAAAATGTTAGCATTATTACACAAACTACCCCTATTTTTTTGCTATCACGGGTAGTTTCTTTAATTATGCAAAAGACATGAGTGGTTTGTGTAAATAGATCATAGGTCAGGGGATGTATGTAATTATCCCATAAAATTATTATAATAAGACTAATAAAAATAAAAATTTATAAAAAAAAAAAAAAAAAAAAAAGCAGTTAGAAACACCCTCGAGATGCTTCTAGTTTGTTTACCTAGAAGCATTTTTTTTAGCAATTTTAAAAATAAAAATCAATATTTTAAACACCTTAAAAAATTTTTTAGAATCGAAAAATAAAAAGTAATTTTCTAAAACTCGCCGGACACTCCCATATCAAATAAACTTGTGAGATCCACAATCTGAAAGGTCATGGTGTGGAGAGACGAGTACAAATAGCTTACGTAACAAGAGAAAACCGAATAGATGTGACAAACCGAAGCTGACCTCTCATCACTCATCACAGCCATTTCCAACCAAAGAAACGGTCCATTCTATTATTTAATACTAAGACAAAACATCATCGGTAAGACTTAGGAGGTGTCTCTTCTAATTTTGATAAAGACATGTTTTGTCATGTGATATGGGTTAAATACAATTTAACTCTGTAATATCTGAAATAAACAAATAAATTTTTGTAAAAAATGGAATTAATAAATTATTCTCTTGTATTTTAAAAAATAAAGCAAATTATTCCATATCAATGGTTTTGATAGGGATGTAATTTGCTTTATTTTTTAAAATACGAAAAGTATGCTATTTTATTTTTCATATGAGTTTTTTTTTGCTCGTTTCTCATGTCACGGGAGTAAATTACATTTTTCCCCATGTGAAATACTAATTTGCGACAAAGTATGTTCAAAGAATCCATATCTTCATACTAACCCTATAAACATTGGTGAATACTAAAATTGAATACTTCTCAAAAAATATAAACAACAACAATAATAAGATGACCTCTAAACATTTAAAAAAAGAAGCTTGCTGCTGCCACCAGCTCAGAGGATCGGATTGCCCTTTTTTAAAAGGCTAGGGATATTGTCCTTTTTTTAAAAATTTGAGGAGCCTTTTTTTTTTTTTTTTTTTTTTTATGTATTAGTATTTTTATCGAGGGTTTTGTTGCATTTAACCCTACAAAAAATGATTGTTTTGAGTGAAGCTCAGCTTTAACCCAACCCTAAATCATAATTTGGTATGAGGTCAAGCCGGTACCAATTGTTACTGTTGTTGTTAAGTGTAAAATAATCGTGGAAAGGATCATCAGACTGTCGGAAAATTGCAAAGGAGTATGGCTCAACCGACCACCACTTGACACCAACGACACGTTCCCGCTCCTGCTATTTCCCCTCCACTTGATTTCTTACTGCATTCATCAATAATTCTTATTGATCATAAACATAAAATAAGATTATAAAAGATAAGGAAAAAATGGCGAAGAACAAAAAACTTATTTGATATTACTTTTTTTAAATGGAGTAGATTTAATCATTATATTTAAACGCACTATGAGTAATTATTTAGAGTGCTCATACTTTATTAATGTTACTATAGATAACCAGAATAATAAATATTAAGTTTTTTTGTTATATATGTAACAGAAACGTCGACTTTACTCCACTACATACCTAATTACAAAAATCCTCGTCTAGAAGAAAATACATAATTTATTATAATTTACATTTATACCAATACATGTTCTTATTCCTAGTTAGCACAAAATGTTGATCTATCAATGAGCTAATGAGTACGAGCCATTGAAGTGCGCTCGATATATTTGTAAATCTAAAACTAGTATTTATGAGTGTGCAATTAGAAAAAATACTTTAAAATTAATTTTTATTAATAAAATTATATATTTTAATAAAAAAAACTTAAAAATGCTAAAAAAATAAGAAATTTATAAGAAATTAAAATTAGTGAAAGTTGAGAAGAGTTGTCAACTTGGCAAATTAAAAAACATAGGAGAAAATTTAAAAGAAATTATTGCAAGAATGCGAAAGATAAAACAGATAAAAAATACGAGACACCATAAAGGTGCTCCCATAATAATAAAATATAAATTTTGCTATACTTTTACTTAGTTTAAGAAAAAAACAACTAAAACAAAAAGAAATAATTAATTACAATTAACAAAATAAATTAGTAATATGCACCAATAATAACAGATTATTGCAAATAAATTATTTTAAAATTCTCATCTTAATTAATAAATAGTATTAGTTATGCATAAAAATTGCAAGTTGTGAAATTTGGACGGTGCCATTTTCTTGAAAAATAATAGTACACGCAAGCCAGAAACTATATATATTAAAGGCATCAAAACCGCCCAAAGTAGCAAACTCGTTTAAAAAAGTAACAAATAAAAGTATGGAAAGTTTCTTAATGCGTAATAGATGTTGATGGGCTTCCATTGATTTTTCTACTCCAAATCATATTTCATTTATTTTATTTTATTTAATTTGTGAAAGAATTTTATACACATAATACATATATATTAAGTTATAGGGTAAATTACGACGACCTCCCTTAAAGTTTGGCACAATTACGAATACCCCCTTGTTGTTCGAAAAATTACTAATACTCTCCTGATTTTAACGTCCTTCCAACAATTAACCCAGTCCATTAAGTTTTCATCCATCTTTTGTGGTAAACTGACAAAAATACCCTTGTGGATTAAAAATTATAATTTTATTTATTTTAAAAAAAAATTAAATTTTTTATGGATTGAATGGATAATTTTTAAAATTTTTTGATCCACCCCGTTTGATTTTTTTATAATTTTTTTTCAAAAAATAAAAAAATACTGAAAGGACAAAGTTGATAATTTCATACCTCCATTCCAGGATTACATAATTTCATTAAACATCATGGTGATATTTGTAATTTTTCAAACAATAAGGGGGTACTAGTAATTATGCCAAACCTCAGGAGAGGTCGTTGTAATTTACCCTAATTAGTTATATTGACATTCCCTGGGGTTAGATCAAACTACACAAACACCCTTTGTGTTTCACAAAATTACAGGTACACCCTCTGAGGAGCGTTGTGTGTAATATTTTTCAAGGGGTATTTATATAAGTTATACATTTCAGAGGGTGTACCTGTAATTTTATAAAAATAAGAAGTGTGTGTATTTTGACATGATCTTAAAAGATAGAGATAATTATATTTACACCCCATGATCTATGGTCTATTAACACAAACCACTCCTACCTTTTGCATAATTACAGAAACTACCCCTGACAACCAAAAAAATAGGGGTAGTTTGTGTAAACGATGCTAACAAATTTAGGGGCATGTGTGTAATTTTTTAAAAAGCACATGGGTGGTTCGTGTAAGTGATAATGATATAATGGTCAATGTATGCATAATTATCTAAAAGACATGAATAGTTTATGTAAACGAACCATAGATCAAGGAGCGTAAATACAATTATTCCTGAAAAATATCAATATTATTTAATTACCCTATATATTAATCGAAATAAAAAATAGAATATAAAAATCCAAGAAAAGGGATGGGGTTTGGAAGTGCACATGCCTCAACTTACATAACATGTGAGATTGTGGTCACTAGTTAAAAAGTGAAAGAAAGAAAAGGGGGTTTCCGAATTGGGGTGGACATGGAAACTAGACAACAACATTATATAACCGAAAGCTGTAGCTACTTGGAAGGTTTGCACATGATGTCCATCCAAGAACACTCACTTTTTTGAGTTTAGTGCATGTGTGATGTGCCTATGTTTCCATAAAACTAAACAAGAGTTAGAACCTAAGGATAAAATGGTTGAGTGGGGGAGGTCATCAGTTAGTTACTTGTGAGCATGAAAGTGTGTTATATATATTTATATATAAAAAGGGTTTATTTATTTTTTATGTATTTATTTTTTGTATTTTCGTGATTGGGATGAACATTTGAACTATTATTGTTTTTATATTTTGATAGTTATTTATTTTTTGTGTCAATTATCATCTTAAATTTTTACAAAATTTTTGCAGTTTGCCAGTTATAATTATTTTCAATCAAGTTTTTTTTTTCTCGAAAAGCCATTAGATGCAAGACACATATGATATTTAAGGGTATGTGATGTGATATTTTTCACATATATATAGCATATGATGCTTTTGAAACAGAAAAGTCAACAAAAAAAGATTATATATACCAAAGTGTAAATTTCACAAAGTTAAAATGGTAAATTGAAAAAAAATTCAATGATAAAAAGTATTGAAACGAGTGTAGTTCGAATGGTGAAATATAATTTATTCTAAAAATCATTCATAAAACACCCTTCAATAACGTAAATATAGATTGAGTGTTGATGATATAAAAACTATCTTTTTCATCCAGTAACCTTTTAGAATGGCGTTATCAGACTATCTAAATGTCAATATGACAAATTTACTTCATTATGATTTCAAGTTTGTGGAATTCTAATCTATTATCCACTAGAAAAATGTTAATTTCTCGAGATGAGAATTTGATCGCTCGAAAGTTAAGTCCTATAACTTTAAAGGATGATATAAATTTTAGTCCTACAAATTGATGAGTAGCAAATTTGATTTTCACGTACATACGAATTCAAATTTTCCCTCAATAATTTAAAAATCTTCAAGTTTATGTCGCGGATTAGGATCTTATTAAATTCTATCTAAATCGAGAATTTCTATCCAACTATGTATTGAAATTACGAAAAATTAAACTATAATAAAATAAATTGCCGCCACAATATTTTGAATATTTTGATAATGCAACTCCCTCGATTAGGACCCAAAATGCAGTTGACGACCCCCATATGGTGCAAAAATTATGAAAATAAGTTTGAATTATTGTTGTTAATTAAAAATAAGCCCCGAAACATATCGTACATTTTCAATTATGTTACTTAAGTTAGTAATTAATTCGACCAGAATATGATTTGACCCACCACATTACGGAAAATTTTACCGTTTTGATAGAACCAAACTAATCATAAAATAAGTGTATCACGTTTACTATATAATTGATTATATTTTTGTGGATTAAACACCAATCATACAATAATTATATTATATAATTGTCGTATGATTGATTCAAATTTAATCGAGTTCGGACTAGAATTTCTCCTTCATTACTTAAAAATTCCACGAATTTGGATGAATTCATGCATACTTCAATAAAATTTACCTGGCTGAAGGAGTCGGGCAGAAAATGACGACGTAGTCCGCGGACTCGCAGGTAAACGTGCTGGTGCCGTCATCGTAAGCATAGCTGTAAGCGCGCGGGCACGCGGTTTTAAAGAACTCCGAGTATGTGCTCGGCTTGCAAATATCCGGCGTCGCGTACTCGCCGCTGCAACAATACTTGGGATCCCCGAAAGCCTCGCAGGCGCTCTTGCAGGCCACGCATGGTCCTCCTCCGCCGCCGCCCCCGCTACTAGTGCTGACAGCGTTCAGCACCTGCAGCTCCGACGGACATGAGGCGTTGAGGTCAACGACGCAGCCCGTGTTCGAACAATTTCCGCCTGTCCCGCCCTGTGGGACTACCAGCATGGGCAGATTATAGCCGTCCACGAGACTGACGTCGTAGAAGTCGAGCCCATCCGCACCGTTCAGGGTGAACTCAGCCAAAGTGGCTGGAGGTGTCGCCCCACCGCCGCCGCACTCGAGGGCCCCGGAGCCGCAATCTCCGGTTACACAGGTGAATTTCCCTGTGGTGGAGTCTTGGGAACAGAGGGTCCGGCCCCACATGCGGCCAGACCAGGAGGTGGGGACAGAAATCGGAAACGAATCGCCGGGATTCAGGGCAAACCCTGTGGTGGAAAGTTGCGGGGTGCCGGCGTTTGACAATATCCCCGGCCACACAGCGTAACTGCACCTGTTTACCAATGTAAATGTCGCTGAGAACACACTGCCTGCTGCATTCGAAAAAGAAAAGCTCACGACCAGGATAAAAGATCAAAAGGGAAACAAAAATCACTACTAAGGGACAGAATACAGTTGATCAAATACCTGACAGTGATAGAATGAGGACGAAAAGAAAAGAGAAAGAGAGAGAGAATGTGCTCCGGCCATTTTGATTGAAGAAAAGAATACGAAATGTTGGAGGAGATATAGGTAGGGAAATGAAGACTAAATGAGAGAACAGTTGGGATTGGGAGAGCTAATTGAGTTGTTGATCAAAGATGGCGAGGCAGATGGAGATGGATTTATATAGGCAATTTAGAGAGAGAACGTGGGACCTTTGGGAAGGAGAGGGAGGATGGATGTCGGGGGGAAGAATGGCCAGATGAGGGCTGCTTATTCAGGGCGTGGATTTTTTTATTTTATTTTTTCACATTATCATATGACATAAGTGTTACTAATTTGACACGTATTTTTTAAAAATTAAAACATATAATTAAAGTATATTATAATGGCCAAATCTTTTTCTTAGTCACTCGTGTCTACTTTTTTATCCCACTTTAATTCCTCGTCTTTCGAATGCATTTTAATAGTCACTTATCTTTACTTTTCATCTTACTTTAAAATCCCTCGTCTCTCAAACCATTAGAAAAATATATATTTTTCATTATGGTTAATTATATAGTCAAAATAAAAAAATCATACCAGATACAAATCAACTATGACATTGCAATGGCCATTAGCGTTTTCTGCAGGTGTGCCAATGTTTTAGCTATTGGCTAATGTTTAGCTATTGCTTAAAACAAAGGTGAAAAAAATTAATCGTGGTAAAAATTTAAAGTTTTTGAGTCGATTTTATTTAATTATATTTAATAATATTAATTTATCATAATTTTTAAATCATGATCATTTATAATATAAAGAAAACTCAATTTTTTTTTTTAGTAAACGCACTTTAATAGCCCATTATCTTTACTCATATGGCACTTGACCATTATGTTTTGACTAAACATTATTAAAGTGGATGGAATATTCCACTAAGGAAAAATAAATTAAAAAAATAATTTGCATATTTTAGTAATTTATGGATAATTAAAAACTATCATGAAATGTAATAATATTGATTTTTATAACTAAAAAAAATATGAATATTAATAAATAACTACTAATTATTGAAATAAAACAAATTTAATAAATGCAAGTTGAATATATTTTCTAAATGTTTGGTTGTTGCAATTTTATTAATATTTGTATTTTTATTGGGTTACGAAAAATAACATTATTGAAGTACACATAGATTTTAATAATCCACAAATTATTAAAGTACACGCCCTTTTTCCAATTTTACTCCTCATCAATGGAATATTCGTCCATTTTAATTAAATTTTATCAAAATTTAACGGCCAAGAACCGTAGTCATGAGATCTATTTAAAAGATGATGGGCTATTACAGTATATTTGAGAAAAGGACGAAAAGTAAAGATAAGGGAGTATTAAGGCACATTAATTTATAAATGTGGTCAAATACAAGATATAACACAGAAATGAGATAGAAAATCCTAACTGCTTATTGCTATTTTTTGTGGGAATTCTAGAGTCAATTTAATGGGATAAAAAAAAACAAAAGATTTTGGACAAACAAGGCTTTGATGTATCAGGTGATGTTCCTCTTTGCTAATATACAGAACAAAGGAAAATAAAGAGAAGACTTAACTGGGATTTTTATGCTACATGTCAATAAAGAAGAGGAGAATTGGAGAGGAGCAATGCTCAAAATTGTATCTGGTGGTGTTTCACTTTTCCCAGTATACAGCTCAAATGAAAACAAAGACAAGAAAGTTCAACACTAGAATGTGTGGCTCCTCTCTCTCACTCTAAGGAATTCATAACAAGAATTGCATTTATACAATTCTTACTCAAGTTTTAACTGTTGAGCCAAAAATATCTTCCTGGGGTTGATTATTTTAAAATTATAGGAAGAAAGTAATGTTGGAATGGTGAATATGATAAATTAAAGAATAACTTATTTTGATTAGATTAACTTGGAACAAGTAATTGGTTAGATGTGCGATGCATAACAAGCTCATGATATGTGGATGATGGTTGATGACCAATCATCATCCAATCATATTTAATCAAACGAATAGTTGTGTTCTGTGGCCGAAATGATGCGTCTATTGGGTGAAACCTTTAAATGAAATGATGCGTCCATTAGAGTGAAGTAGTACGTTCTTTTGGTGAAATGATGTGTCATTCAGATGAAAATGTCATAACTTTTTAAAGACATCTTTTTTGATTGGACATGTCCATAGTGATACATTTCCAACTTTCATAAATCGATCCTCCCATTTCATTTTATTTATTCAATTCATTTTCATAATTTTTTTAAGCAATCAAAGCAATTTGCAGGTACAATTCTAATAAGAGAGTTTCAAAATATTTTTTGGTTCCTTGTTCTCAAAGTTTGTAGTGTTGCTACTTTGAGTTTGTGAGTCGTTGTATCTTGAAAGATAAATTGCCATTTTTCGTTAACACCAAAGCAGTAATAATTATCTTAAAGATAAAGAACCCAACTCTTTATCTCGATTTCATAATAACAACTCCCGTACATCCCTATTTTATTTTGTCCCAACAAGTAAAATATTAAAATCTTGCGTTTTCAATTTACGTATAAAACTATATAACCACAACATACTCCAGCTGAGATTAAGCACAATATCTCTAATTAACTCACTTAACCTGGAACACCAAACCCTTAAATAACAAGTATCCGGATTACCATTTACTACAGATAGAATTAACAAGGTTTTAATTTACACCTGCAGTTGACATGTTAATGTTTTTAATTTGTAATAATTATTATTCTAAAATATGGATGCAAATATATAGTGGAATTCATAGATTAGATTAAATAGAAAAATAAAAAGTGATTTTATACCACATAGGAATATGAAGGAAAGATTTTGGGCCTTTGATATGTATGTATGAGGTGTATGTGGGGTTGAGTGTTTTTTACACTCATTCTTATCCTACATTGAAAGTTTATGTACAACATAAATTCATTATATTAAATTCAATGTTCAAGAGATGTTTGAAGTGTTACGGAGATTAGAGTTAACATGAATTTGCCCCACATGTGCGTTGGTTTTGCGTGCTGGCATTAAGGCAAATGTTTTAGTCTAAATACATATCTTATTGCGACAAGTTTGATCTGACATTATTTAAATTTTAAACATAATTTTAAATATTGTATTTGATTTTTTATTTTAAAATTTAACACAACATTAAAATGTCGTATTATTTGGCAATTTTTCAGACTTTTTTAATGCTGAATTAATGATAGGTGGGGGGGGGGGGGGGGGGGGCGGGTGTTTCAACTCCAACACTCCTATAATAGCTGCTGAATTTCCACTTCAAAACACACCAAATAAACACCAACACATTCTCTTCTCTAATTTTGTTGTCGAGCTCTCTCTCATATCCGAGTTCAGCTCTAGTTTCTAAAGGTTTTTGATTTTTTTTCTAGGTGTTCTTTGGTATAGTATAACACTGAAAGAACTGAACTGTACTATCCCAGAAAAGTTGCATAGTACCCGGTGCACATAGAAAATGAAACATATATTCAAGGCAAACAGAAAAAATTCTGTAATTCGGTTGGTATACTGCTTTGGAACGAGAGTTGTTACGATACAACACTCTTGTAAGTTTTCGATTCACTTTTCTGTAAAACAACATATTTTAACTATTTGTTTATTTATTCTAATATGCTTGTTTTGCCAATTTTAGTTTCAAACTATTTGTTAAATCTAATTTGATTTTCAAAACGATACTATGAACTATTGAGTACTTTTTCCAACAATTTTGAAGAAATTATAGCGTTTTGAAAAATCAGATTTTGTTGGAACTAAGATTGGTTTTTAGTTGCTAAAGTTTAAAATTATGTGGTTTTACTTTCTATTCTTAATTATTAAAATGGCGGAACCTATTTCTGTGTCTATTTCCATTACCCCAAAAGTTAACTTGTCCGATCTGTCGTATAAGTTTTTCGGCCAAATTTTCAAACGTTGGCAACAAAAAATGAAAATTTGGTAGACAATGAAATGAATTTTGTCGGTGATTTTGTGTGGCTAGATCTAAACCAACTTATACAAATCCCAAAACTATTGAGATTGTGCAATGGACTGAGCAAGATCAAATACGTCAAGGGGCTATTTTGTCAGCATTGTCAACTACGCTCTTTGATATCTATTGTTCTGACTCTTATCTGAAAAATCATTATAGGATGAATTGGACAAAAAATATAATATTGAAAAGTAAGGGCAATAACTAAACAGATACATGAGATTATCAACCTCGAGCATGTTATGTCCAATGTTGAGATCCTGAGAACTTTCTGGTCACATTCATAGTGGACAAATTTCCTAAATCTTTAAAAAGTTTTGGCATGACACTCAAGCATAAAAAGGGATACTGTCTCTAGATGAACTTATGATCGCGATCAATATAGAGAAAAGACATAAATCAAACTCATAAGATTCCTGTTGAGCATCAACCAAGGCCAATTTAATAATCGAAAAAAATAAAGTGAACAATATGCCCATGGTTCCTCAACTTCAAGGACTAATTTGGTATTGTCAGAGCCGGAAAGTTTCAGTGATACTGACCGGGCCTCTAACGCTCCCATATGATGACTTCCTATGAGTTAGTTTAATTGACTTGACAACCTTGTCAACCACCTACTAAAATTAAGTAGATGTCCGCCGTGTGTCGCCGATGAAACACAACACTTATCCAATAAATTCAATATTTAATACAAGTCTAAATAGGACACTCAATGCCCAGTCTCGAATTCCTTGACTTAGAACATTTCAGACGTATCCCTCAAAAAGTTGGTTTTGCAACTGTCATCCAATGCATAGTTCAACTACATGGGTTGAACATTTGATTAGTGGGCTTTATTGTGATGGCATATAAATATAATTAGTAAGCACAACAAATGCAATTACCAAATAATGAATGCCTATTTTATTTATTGACAATATTACAATTATATTGAAATTATCAAAATTGAATACATAAATGCCAATCCAATTGGCTTCTTGGTCATCTATTCTAACGCGAATATGCTCCATCTTTAAGATCGTCATGTTGGACCTTGCTCCAATTGTTGGTGTAAATCATGAACACACCTTGCTCATCTCGGTGGATTACAACTAGAGTGGCCCATTCATTTATACACCTTGTATCACCCGCACCCCTTCGAGTTAGACCAATTAGTTTAACTTTATTATGACACACCTTGATTGCCAATTTATTTATTTATTTTTGGGATAATTTTCGAATTTAGTTTTGGTCTCTACTAAAAGTGAGATTTTTTTAAATATTTTGAGGTCTTTTGGTATAATTCAACCTCCCAACCTATCTATACGCAACCACCACCCCAAAACAAGTTAACATACCTCATTTAAACTCTAAAAATCTATTTTCTTCCACATACATGTTCATACAGGGGATTAGACAAAACCCAACTTTTTCGAGACCATAAACCATACCTTAAGTCTATAATCATCAAAGCGAAATGACATCGTGGTAAAAGGAGATACAAGAAAGCCGAATAACTCCCTCGCTATCGATTCCAGGTAGTCATCAACTTAAAACTTGTAGTTTAATCAGGTAGTGATATTATATGTTATTTATAATTTAGGAACTATGTAATTGATTAAGGTTTGGAATTATTAGGGTAAAAATATTAGAACTAGTACTTATTCATTTTTGTTAATTATGAATTTCGATTGGAATCGACTGGAGATTTATATTTAACAAAGAATGAGTTTTCAAAGGAGAGTTCACCCTGTCAATTTTTTTGATGAACCAGTTTCTAAGAATAGAAAAACCTCGTTTTATGTGAAATATAAGTATTTTATTTTATCAATAAAAATTATTTTACGGAACTTATTGAGTTATAGAATTAGTCAAAAAGTATCAAAAATATTTGAGTTGTATTAAAATTTATAAAATTGTTACAAACGTATTGCCAGAAATTATGCCTGAATCTGGCAACTCTGTTTTCATAACTATTTAGCCTATTTCTACATGTCTTTTAGTTATCAAACTTTTTTATAAAGTTGTACTACACGATATATATACTATATGTCCATTTTCAGAATTTTTGGAGATTTTTGTAGATTTATAAAATTTTTTGAGTTATGCTATATGATAGTGCTCTTCTCTGCAAAACCTTATACTTTCTGAAATTATATGATAATTTTAAATAGTATTTCTAATGATTTATTATTTTATGTATTAATTAATTTGAGTCTTGAGTAACATATAAAGGTTTCTAAGATTTTTCTATGGATGAACGAATTTTAAAAATTCATCCAAGTAATCTGTTAGTTTGTATCATAATTATTATTCAACTTTGTTTTTAAAACTTCTTTCACCTATTTTGTTCAACTAACTTTTATGTAATATATTTTATATCTGTTTTTCGGCATCTTTTAGCACATTCTCTAAAAGTTTTAAAGCAGTATACTAAGTATATAATTTTGCAAAATTCACTGAATAATTGGCATAATCATATTATCACTCTAGTTTAGTTATCTTATTTGATCTTGAATTGATTAAGGAATAATCGAGTGATTAGGATCATCAAATGATCAAAGTATTATTGATTTACTTTGGGTATCAATTTTTATAAGGTGAATATTGTATGGAATTAGGAATTTGAGTTCGTAAGATCATTAGGTTGAATTAAGATAAAAGTTTCTCATAGTTTGTTCTCTAGGATTAAATAGGTTAAAGACGTATTTTTATGGGGATGTATGTGACTTAATTGATTACTAGTTTATAGGAATTATGATCAATTTACTCAAAGGATTCAACCTGGAACAAGTAGCCAAATAGATGGATCCGAGTTCAGAATATTGTATGTGATTTCTTCCTCTCTACGTGGAGTTTTCTTAAATGTTTTCTAATAGCAATTGATTGTCCTTTATCTTTAAACAAAATATGACGCAAGCATAAGTTATTTTTATGAGTTTAAATTGAGATACATGCAGTAGGATTTTCTGTCAAATATTTATGCAAATAGTTGATATATCTTGAAATTTTAAAACATTCACGTGGTGTCAAATTAGTTTTACATTGTTTAATATATCTCTGACATCTTCCGAAATTGAGACTGAGACACGCATGGAAAATATTTGTTAAAGTTTTTAGTAATGATAAAGCATGCTCAAGTAATAGATGGAACATGCTCAACCGTTAACGAAACCACAATTAACTGGGTAAAAATTAGAGTTGTTATGAACCCCTCTCAGTAGGGGTTAAAAACTGAGTACTGATCACTGACCCTCTTAGTTGGGTTAAAAACTAAGTATTGATTTCTGACATTCTTTGGGGTTAAAAAACTGAGTATTGAATACTTACCCTCTCAGTTGGGGTATAACTTAGGTCTTCCTACTGACCCTCTCAGTTGGGGTATAAACTTAGGTGTTTCTACTGACCCTCTCAGTTGGTGTTATAACTGAGACTTATGTATGATCCTCTCTCAACCGGAGTTAAAGATTGAGGCCCAGACTATGGGTTAATTAATAGTCACAAATAAATACGATATCTGTTATGTTGCTAGTGAATGAGAGCATGCACATTTTCTTTCTATTGATCCTCATTCTGTTATCAAATGTTTTGAAGTGTTACCTTTTCCTCTATTTACTTCCTTCGGTTTTGAATTTCAAATTAATGCATGCATCGGTAAATGGTCGTTTTGTACTATTAACGTATTATGCTCATATTGGTAAGAGATAGGGGCCACTTACTGGGTGATTAGTCGCTCATTCTACTCACTACATCTTGCAGATGAGGTGTATGAGAAGTGTGAGGAGAGCTATTCTGGGGTCGGTAGCTAATAAAGGATGCAATCGGCGTCGATTAATAACTTCCGCAGACAGTTTTATTCATTGAGAATTATTTCTACTTTCATTAAGTTGTTAGGACTTGGTTCTAAGTTGAGATTGTAAGATTTAAGTTTTTCTTTCCACTGCAAGCATTTATGGGATTTCATTGTTAAACATTATTACATCGAGTTCGTACTTATGAGTTAGTAGTAAGGGCTTCATGCTATTAAGGCTATGAGCTTGGTAGCATGGCCGTGTCGTGACCCCTGATCCAGGGCGTGACACACCTCAAATTCATAGTTTTTGGTGATGCTCCATGAATGAACTTGGAGAGAATTATAAAAAGAGAGAGTACGTGGGGAGAGTCTTTGTAACTCATTTGAGTTATCACTAATCCTTTGATCATTGTGTACTCAATCCTATATATAAGAGGAGTTCATATTTCAATGTGCATTTGGAGTACTATAAACTCTATTTTAGATAGGGTCTATCTTAAAGAAGTCCTTATCCCAAAATGCAATTGGAAGGCTACAATCTCTACAGAATTCATTTTAACTGAGTCCTTATCACAACATCAAATTGAGAGACAATTCAAACTGTATATCAAATATTGATTTATATTGGATCACCAGTCAACAAAGCCGATCCAATCTCAAACATGATGTTAGCAAGTTGTCATATACTAAATATTGCAACACTCTTACAATTCTATCACTAGAAGAAAAATTTACTATTGTCTATAAGTTTATTAGTTATAGACTAAAGTCGTGGTAAATAACTATTATTAACTAGAACTAAATAAAATTGATGTAAAAACTTAACTATCTATCGATGAAACTATATATTTTTATGAATATGAGTCATATATATAAAAGTAATGTAGTGTATTTTTGTGTTGGTGTCTCTTTGAAAACACTATTGTTCATCCGATGACAACTATTTTGTATGTAGCGTTACCACGTTATGGATTGATTAACATAGAAACCATATGCATTTTTGAAAATCCCAAACTTCACTGTGAAAAACAAAATTCTGCATATATGCTGTGTGCCACAAGATTTACATTATATCACCCTTTAACATAAATCTAAATTCATATACATATACTTGTAATTAAACTATATATTATGTGAGCTGTATATATGTTCTGTTGTCCCAAATCTCTTAAGCAAACATGCCTTATCATTCACCTTATAAGTTGAATAAGTGTTACTATCTTGCTTGTGACAATTGTATAGCTTCTTGGTCATGAGTAGAATCCTCAGCCCAGATGAACTTGTGGGACATTAGGGAGAACTCCTGAATGCTTGCTTCTTCAAGCTGTTCCCACTCCGCCCACCTCACAGCCAACCCCACTCCTTGCAGCATGCTCACTACTTCCGCCATCCTCGGCCGATCTTCTGGCGAACTTTGCGTGCAAAGCATTGCAACTTGGAGAATCGTCTCCACTTCTTTGGAGTTGTAACTATTTAAGTTTCTATCTACAATGTCCTCCAGACGTTTTTCTCTCAGTAGCTTTTTGATCTGGAGTTGCATCAGAACAGAAGATTGAAATATATTTCACAATGAAGGACTAATATATTGGACGTCGTACGCATATCATTAATGAATAAATATATGTGAACCGGGTTAAATACAATTTACAAGTTTTTTGCTATTTCAATTATCACAGGACACGGGGGGATAAATTGCATTTTTTGCTTATCTGGGTCGTACCCTGAATAAACAGGAATTAAGAGTGTTTGGATGAGCTTATAAACTTTTTCAAACATGTTAGAAGTGTTTTAAAAACTAATATCATAACTTCAAAAAACAAAAAAAAAAAAAAAGGGTGAGAAATAAAAGAAATTCCTAACTTATTTAAATATGTTAACAAACTCATTCAACTTTGACCATGGTAATGAACGAAAAATTCCTTTATATTTGTATTAAAAGGGAAAAATGCAATTTACCTCCGTTTGACATAAGAACTGAGCGAAAAAACCACTTTAAAAAAAAAAGTATTAAATTATTCCCAGTATTTTGAAAAAAGAAACAGATTATCCTCCTATCTAAACTATTGATAAGGAGATAATTTATTTCATTGTTCAAAACACATGGATTGATTTGTTATTTTTTATCTACAGAATTTTTTTATACTCATTTCACATATTATACGGATAAATTGTATTTAACCCCTGTATTAAACGAATAAAGCTAACCAGGCTGGTAGTGGTTTAGCCAGAAATGTGAGATCTTTGGTTGAGCATGAGAGATGCCATCTTGTATTTGTGATGTTTTACAGATTGAACGTCTGATTTCTTGAATGAAATGTTTATTTGTTTTCCAAAAAAAAATATGTATATATTTAACGAAAAGTTTCCTTATATCTGTATTAGTAGTTGTAGCACGTCGTTTCTGCGTGCACATAATAAATAATTTTTCACATTTTAAAATATATTATATAAGAATAAAATATAAAATCAATATATTAAATTTAAAAAAAAAAGAAAGAAGAAAAAAAAAATAATTTATCAGTTAAAAATAAAATTTAAAAACTTGAATAAGTTAGTTATATTATTAGTTCAAAAGCATTTTTTATTTTATAAAAATCGATGCGACGGTGTAAGTAACCGCTGTTTGTGAGTAAAAATGACATTTTTTTTATATAGTATAAATTAAATATAAAATATATGAATTCTATTTTATTGTGAAAGATATTTGTATACTTAACCAACGATACAAATTTGCAAAATAAAAAATCCCAATCTAACAAGAAAAATGAAATTTTATATGTAAATATGCTGAAAGAGGATGAAGACTAGCATACATAGTATTACAATAAATAATCATTTTAAAAAATACAGGGAGTGATTTGCTATTATTTTTTTATAGAGGAAAAATTTGCTCATTTGTAATATCACAGTAAGATAATTGTAATAAACACTTAATTGTTTTAGAAAAAATAAAATATAAATAGATATTTATGAAAAAAATAGGAAAAAAAGAGAAAATCATATTATATATAATTAGTGTGGTAAATACAGGCACAGACTTGGGAAAAGTATTAAAGAAATATTAAATAATATTTATAAAGTATGATCTTAAAATTATTACATATTAACCATTTTTATAATTAAATTTTAGTATTTAATAAGTTAATAGATTAAAAGATCAACTTTTAGAGTAATTATACAAAGAACATGAGTAAACTCTAGTTAAAATTCGGAAATAAAAAAGTTACCAGATAAATAATAGAAAAAGAAAAAGATATCTATAAATAGAAACACCAATTTTATTCAACTGATTTTTTTAAATTAAAAAATTATTTGAGATCTCTTACTAATAAACTTTTAAATATATATAATCATTTATGCACATTGTTACTTTTAATTATAATATTTTTAAATACAAATGAAAAAGATGACATCAACCTACTCTAGGGAGTGTTTGCAAAAACTTTTGTTGCTATAAAGGTGATTTTTGTAGAAAAAGTTAGAAGTTATAGTAGAATTAAAAGTGGGTAGTGTTTGTAAAAAAAGCGAAAAATAAATAAAAACTAAGCTGGATAGTGTTTTGAAGAACAATCATTTCTAAAATAAACTTAGTTGATAAAAATTGTTTTGTCCCTGTGTTAAAAAGATACTGTTTTTTTGCCTATTATTTCACTTCTTGTTTGTCAATAATAATTATTTTTTCGATTAGTATTTCATATTTATGTTTATAAAATATTTAAAAAATATATTTAATTTAATAATGCTCCCACTAAGTAATCAATCACAATGATTAGACTAGTATGGGTGCAAAAAAAAGTAATTTTATTAGTTAATTAAATAATAATATGTGAACGAAATAATATGATTAGATGATATAGCACATAAAATATAAAAATTTAAGTACTAAATATATAAAAGTATAAATTTAATTATTGTTAAAATTCAAATTATCTGGAAACTTTGATACCAACTTTAAACATACAATTTAGAAAAAGACTAAAAACAATAAATTTGAATTAAAATTATTATAATAAGGGTAAAGAAGTAAAAAATAAAGTCGAATTTATTTACAAAAAATCCAAAACAGCTAAAAACATCTTTTAAGGTGTTTCTAACTTTTGGCCTAAAAGTACTTTTCTTAAACATTTCACGAGTAGAAATTGATATCCCAAACACTTTAAAAATATTTTTTTAAAATCAAAGGTTGAAAAGCGATTTTTTAAAGCACTTACAAACACTATATTTCAAAGTGAGAAATTAAAAAGAACGTGAACAATCTATTCAAAATTTGGACTAGAAATATGTATAGCTTAATTATATAGAACATCACCAATATAAACTAATACACTGATATGTTCAATTAGATCAATTTTTTTTATTAATAATAGTTTATAAATAATAGTAAAATATCAGTCACATCAATAAATTGAAATATAATAGTAAAAGAAATACATAGTGGAAAAACATCACAAAAATAAAATAATAATTAAAGAAAATAGCCCCATATATATATATGTATATTTAAAAAATGGGTAAATTACAATGAGCTTTTCTAAACTTTGACATGATTATAAATATCCCATTATTATTTGGAGAATTATCAATACCTCCAGATTTTAATAATAATCAAACAACTGGTCTAATCTATTAATAGTGAACTGACCAAAATACTCTTATGGACTATAAATTATAATTTTCTAATATTGAAAAATTTTAAGGACTAAGTAGACAATTTCTTTTATACCTTTTAAAATTGTTTTCATCCACCTTGTCATTTTTTTTAATTTTTATTATTTTAGTAAAGAAAAAAATACAGCAAGCGCGAAGTTAGCAATTTAAAGCCTCCATCAAACCATTACATAATTTTATCAAATAATAAAGGTATATTAATAATTATGTCAAATTTTAAGGGAGCTCGTTGTAATTTACAATTCCCATAAAAACAAAAAAAAAAAAATTGTACGATGAAAACTTACTTATCTTATCAAATTGGAATTGCTTCACAAAAATTAAAAATAAGGCATTACGCCAATCATGTTTTTGATTAATATCGGACAATTCTTGGGGGAAATTCTTGTCTGGATTTTGATTGGTGTACAATATAGAAAAAGTGACTAATTACAAAATAAGTGTATCACACTTATTTTGTAATTGAATTGATTCAACCCAATTAGATTCGGATAAGAATTTTTCCAATTCTTTGCTCATCCTTTTCAAGTAATGCATGTACCTTCAAATATATACTTTTAAACGTGTATTGCAATGTGATTCCCTCGAATTTTTTAAAAGAGAAGTTCACTGTTTCCCACACCAAAGGGTGGCATTGCATGTTTTTAAAAATTCAAGGTTCACGTTGTTATCTTTATGCTAATGGAAGTTTTTTCATATTAATTTTTTTACGGGAACCCACAGAATTTAATCCTTTAACGCAACGAAAATGGGTTTAATGCAATTTGTTTTTATGATATTATAAATAAATAAATTACCGCTTATAGAAAAAATAACATTTTACTCCCCTGTTTTTAAATTGAAACAATTTACGTCTCAGTCTAAAAAGTTAAATTACTTCATTTTGAAAAATATAGGGGGTAAGATGCATTTAAAAAATGAGTTAAATTCATTTTGACCCCATGTGATATGGAAACATATCAAAAAGCTCTTTATGAAATTTTAAATATAAAAAATCACATTTATGTTGTGAACAATGACTTTATAAGCCCCTAGTCAACCTGGTATAAGGGGATTTTTGAAGTTTTTTTCATATCACAAGAATGTATTGATACTTTATTTTTCTCAATAGAATTTTTGAACATTCCCTATATCATAGATGGGTCATTGGATTTTTACCTTTAAACTAAAATGCTATTTTTTTTTATAGGGGATAAATTTACTCATTTGTAATAACAAGTTTGCTTGCATTTTACCCGAGAATGATTTGCAAGAACTAACTGTCTACCAGAAATGATATAGTTCCTAGTTCAAATCAAATGCTCCAAAGTTGAGTCCAGGGAAAGAGAGACGGAAACTTACGTGATCAAGCAGTAGAACATCCTCCTCTTCTTCCAGCCGAGAGAAGTCTATTGCTCGTTGTCCAGTAACTAGTTCAAGAAGAGTTATCCCATAGCCAAAAACATCTGTCTTTTCAGAAGATTTTCCTGTAGACAAATACTCCGGGGCAATGTGTCCCATCGTTCCTCGTACTCGAGTCGTAACGTGAGTCACTTTCGTGTCAACTAATTTGGCCAACCCGAAGTCTCCAAGCACAGCTTCAAAGTCATCGTCGAGAAGAATGTTTGCAGCCTTCATATCTCGGTGAATGATCTTAGGATTGCAGTGCTCATGCAGGTACTCTAGCCCGTTGGCAGTACCGAAAGCTATTTGCTTTCTGGTTGGCCAGTCGAGCCCTTTTTCTCCTGGTTTTAAGTCTATTGAAATCCAAGAGAATGTTTTAAGTGCATGGAATGTTATGTTATGATCACATTGATCATTATTTTTATGACGGGGTGTAGAATTATAGAAATTTCTAGACCGAATGGTGAAAGGGATTACCTCTTAGACGATATGCAACGCTGAGATTTTGCATGAATGGATAAACAAGGATTCTCTCGGTCGATGTTGTGCAGAATCCGATCAACCGGAGCAAGTTCTTATGAACTGCAACGCTTATCAAGTGAACTTCCCTCAGAAATGCAGCCTCTCCACCGGGACTATGATAGTCCATGAGGCGTTTCACAGCAACTCGAGTATTGTCCATAAGCACTCCTCTGTATACTTTTCCGTATCCCCCTTGTCCGATTATGTTACTCTCGCTGAAATTATCCGTTGCTAGCTGCATTTCGCGCAACGAAAACCTTCTGATCTGTCCAAAGGAGATCTTGCGCTCATCTTCGCCTGTGTAAAAGCATGAACCTCGTATCAGAGGAAATGGTTTTTAACAGGACTTTTCAGAATTGAATTCATTTATGATGTGTTTTATCGATGGATTTGGAGCTAAGGATTTCAAGTCCATGAACATTAATCTATCGTACTCGTTTCGATAATTTTATATTATAAGGTATTTCAGGAGATATTGCAATAGTTAGAAAATAGACATAGGTAAGGGAGAAATGAAGGACTCACCAGCCACATCGACAAATATATCGTGTTTGAGTTTACGGACACGATGAAACCGGTACCCAAAGAAAGCTCCGAGCAATAGAAGGGAGAATGCACAAATGCTTGCTGCAGTGACAGCAACCTGAACTTTTGATCTTCCTTTAGACACTGCATGAATATCAATAGGTTCAGTTTGTATTTCCTTTTTCCCTAGTGCTTATAATCATAGGAAAAATTTGAAGGAAAAGAGAAAAGAAAAAAAACAGCAAAACCTGGAATAGAGGAACTTGAGACACAAGGCTGTTGCAGGTTCTTGCCGCAGGTGAGATGAGTGGCTGTAAAGCTGAAATATGCAATCCAAAAGGAGAAAGTGAATGGGCCGTGCAGAAGCCGAAGACGAGATACCTCTAGTCGACGGAGACTTTAAGACGACAAGAGATCTTAAATTTTATGAAGACAACATTTGCATTACAAACTAGATTTTCTTTTAGTTACATATGTAAAATGGTAGAGTTCTGACATGTCACATGATGTAATTACCACGACGATTTCAGAATTAATGAGATCAATACCAAAATTTTGCTGTTTATGTTACTAAATACCAGAGAAGTTTACTGACTGTAGCGTTCCGGAAGTAAGAAAAGATAATATAGGAGAGCCACAGTGATAGTTCTAATAATAATTGGACTAGAATCGGATACTGATGTGAAAATTGCTGAAGTATTTTCATGTTTTATAGACTTGGAAAGCAGTAGTTAAGACTCAATGACATGTTATGTTTTCTTTGAGTAGTCGACATACATACTTGAACAGAGGTGTTGAAAACAGTTGTGGTGGAATTTCTCCTGTCAAGTCATTGGATGAAAGGTCCCTGCAACGAGACAGTAGTATAAAACACGTTCAAGTCAAAATAACAGGCGAAGAAGATAGAAGGACGGGGTAATGAACAGATCGGATGCTACTTACAATTCCATCAAGCCGGTGATATTTGCTAGTGATTCCGGTATTGATCCACTCAAGTGATTTCCCCTCATGATCCTGATGCAGATTTACAGCGTTGACATTTCAGTACATGCGAAACTTTTTGACAAAGTATGCATGTGTACACTTACAGATGCTTGAGGTTAGGTAATCGACTCCACGATGCTGGAATCGAGCCGTTGAAGTTATTGTGTGCCAGGTTCACATTCTGTAGATTCAACATGTCGCCAAGAGAATCAGGCAAGGGGCCGGAGAGGTTGTTGTTCTGTAAATCCCTGGGCACAAGAAAAGAATTTTGTCATGTATGCATAAAAATCAGCTCTTTTTCTCTGAAAATATGAATCAAGTGTCCTAAAATCGAGATTGGCCGATCCATCTGTAACATGGAAGAGTGCTTGAAACAAATTTTCGACTGGACTTTCTCATATGATTGAGCTTAATTCCCCGAAATGGACCATCTCTCAGTGTCCTCTATCCCAGAAAAAAGCTTTAGACCTCGTGGTTTCGTGCTCCCCCTTCATCTATACTACTTGGTTCTGCCCTTCAGAGTCTACGTTGGATACTTGGTTACTTGCATTTTACCTCTTATGAAAACACTAACGGGAACAAAATCTCGGTAGATAGAAAACACAGAACGACAATGCAACTCCTGCACTTTTTAAAAAGAAGCTTATGACCTCCCACATTAAACACTAGCGGGCGCAAAATACTTTTGAAAAAGAAGCTCAATAGCTCGTACTTCAGGAGTTATGTTGCCCTTTTTTATTTATATTCCATTTAACCAGGGATACGTCATTAATCTATTTTACTTGACTCATTTCCAACGTAACACAGACGTAAACGGCATGGCTATAAGAAGGTGAATGTCGGAATGTAGTACATATTTTTCATCCCTACACTTACAAGGTAACCAGATACTTCAATTTGGAAATTGATGGTGAAAGAGTTCCAGTAAATCCATAAGAAGCCAAGCTCCTGCAAGTCAAGGCATCCAGAATAATCAGAAATTACATCTGCCTGATTCAGAAGAACAGCAGCAGTAGCTAGGAAGAATGATCAAAGAAGAGAATGGAATTGAAAGAACGCTATCGAGAAGCATATACTCACAGCGACATGACTCTTCCGTTTCTACATGTTACATTAGACCAACTGAAACACGGGCTGACAAAATGACGATCCCAATCCGTGATCTTATGGTTGGAGTCGTTCAGGGCCGCCAGAAACTCAATTAACACATTACCTGAAACATCATAAAAAAGATGGAACTCGTTGATCATGAAACAGAACCTTAAAACAGTTCATTTATACTAATTCATACTGCCAAAATAAGATCGAATGAGGAGGCCGTTCCTCCTGTCGCAAATATTCAAAAGAGGATTTAAGCACACAACAATCACAGAATTTCACATTGGAAAGTGAAAATCTCTACTTTTTTACAAGTAGTATTCGTATGCCGCATGAACAACAACTACAGAGGCCGAGCTTTTGGTATACCTTCAACATCTGGCTCATTGAAGGCAAAACATCCAAGAGGCAGCAGCAAAAGCAGAACAAAACTGATGGACGGCTTCAGCAGAAGATGCATGACTGAATAGTCTTGATCTTCCTCTGCTACGAAAGTACAACGACACAAAAATTAGTGGAGAAGTCGTTTAGAGACAATCATGCAACTGATACCTTTAACTACCAGACAAACAAAATTATCTGCAACTAGGACAGAAGAAAGCAGCAGTGTGTGACCTTGTTTGGCAATGTTTATTGAAGTAGAGAATGGATCATGAAGAAATGCAAAGAGCAGGGGACAAACAGCCAATTATTACAGTGGGAGATTATCCAAAACTGCTGATGTCTTGGTGTTAAGGACCTACAAAGCATTTGAACAAAAAAGAAGGTGCTTTGGGGAAAGAAAAAGGGAGGGGAATTGAGATTTGAAAAGGAAAATTCTGGGGATTGTGGGGTTTACAGGAAATGAATTGTTGTTGTGGTGAATGAGAATCCCACTACTAATGCATAATAAAAATCAATGCTCTTGTTTTTTTTATTTTTTGGAGGGTGGGGTTTTTTGGGGGGGGGGGGGGGGGGGGGGGGGTTGCTCATGGACTTAAAATGTCTAGATAAGATGCTTAGAAGCAATCAGTGAAGCAAAAAGAGGTTCTTATTCCCTGTTTAGAGCACATCAACTTCCTTTTTTTTCCAGATAATGATCATGTCATACTGCATACCACAAACTTATCTAAGAAGCCATTACTTGCACATTTACAATACCCCCCCCCCCCTTCTTCATCTTAAGAGAAAATAACAAAAAGTATAATTCGATTACGATCACTGTTGTTAAAGATCAAACTTAACGAACACAATTACAACAATCATATACAGATCGTAATATTAAATAAATGAAATTTAAATAATACCTACTATTATAATAGACAACACATATTATACAGTAGAACAACATCTCAAACGTATAACTGAGTTCGAACCCACTACTTCTAAAATTATAGAGTTTCAATTTGGCCAATTCAGGAGTTAACAAGCTTCTTGTTTTATAAAATTTCATTGTTACATTGCTTTTTTTTTTATTTGATGAAGTTTTATACACATGAGGGTAAACTACAAAATGCATAAAATAGAAATTTCAACTCACTGAATCCTACTTCTAAAAATATATTTATTATAGTTATAAACTTTTATGACTTAATACTATTTAAAATGCTTTTTTTTTTTTTTTTTTTTCAAGTTGTAAAGGAGGATCAAATCTAATTTCTCAATTAATCTTAAAACTTAAACTCATGACATGTCTTTTACAGCACTAGGAAAAAAAAATACTATTACCTACATTTTTAGTGATCATGAATGAAAAGCCATTTTTAGTCGCACTAACAAAAATCACGACAACAATTATTACATTATTACAATCAATAGCTATTTATTATAATTATTTATTTTTAACCATGACCAGTAATTATGATTAAATACTAGATTTCTTCTTATGGTGCCACTATTCCATCACTAAATCCCAAAAACTCCTATTTCTTTGGTGTCTAAGAAGTTGCAGATGGGGAAAATATTTATATATACATTACACATATATATGCAAAAATTATATTTTGGTCCCATACAATATAATGTGTTGCATTTTTAGCCCCCAGTTTATGGCCTTAACACATTTAGACCCATAGAATAAATTTTGGAGTATTTTTGGTCCGATAGGATAAAATTATAGTACATTTGGTCCCATAATATATAAAGTTGTAGCAATTTGATCCTACAAGATATAAATAATTTTATCCTATGCGACCAAATGTGTCATAACTTTTATTATAGGGACCAAATGTGCCAAATTTTGATTTTATGAGACCAAAAATATTATAGTATTTATTATATGGAACTAAATATGCTGAACCCGTAACTTATAAGACCAAAAATACAATAAACTCTATCGTGTGAGACTAAAAGTGTAATTATATATATATATATAGTACTATGTTAGGGGTGAAGCAAACAAAAGTGTGAGTCCAAGAGCAAGGGCAGCAATTAAAGTTAGTGCGGCGGAAAGATATTGCATGATCTGTAATATATTAATTAAGTAAACAAAAGGCATATTTTGGTGGTGTATCCATTTGCTTGTGGCATTTGGTCCCAATTCCCAATTCTGTGTCACAATTGGGGAACCCCAAAATCAGATCCACTTTTCTTAATTTCCCAACATTGCTATTTACACCCCACTTCTCATTAATTCATTATTCATAATTTCTGTCCTGTGTGTGGCCCCTTACTTGTGCCTAATCCCACCAATCACATCTCATTTGAGTGCTAAAGTTGAAATATCAAAACTAAAACATTGAAATTTTGACTAATACGCTGATTTAATTAATACAAATGACTAAGATAGTAGCAAATTACGTTGAGTCAATCAGTACATCAATATGATATATACCCGCACGTTCAATGAAACTCGAAAACTAATGACTTCGAATTTATGCATGGACCTCAATCTTATAAATTCAAGTCTCAAGAATATGTATATATTTCTTTTTTATAATAATTTTTTTTATTTGTTCCTTGTAATGTATTTTTTATTTGAAATTATTAATATATTTTATTAGTCTTAAATTTAAATATGATGGATGAGGTGATAAATTATATAAAAAAATGGATACTTTGAACAAAAAAAAAAGTTGCTGGAATGTTTGGTTTAAGATTTGGAGGGGAGGGATGGTGGGAGGAGTATAGTCAAACTCTTCCAACACAATATCAATACATCTAAAGTTATTCGGGCACTTAATCTAGTACAAATGAGTATGTTGTATTTAGTTCAAGTAGGAAGAGTAACCATTATTCTTTAGGTAAATTACGATGACACCCCTAATCTACAATGAAATTATGTAAATCATACCTCATTTTTGCATATTTACATAAGTCATCTTTACTAGTGTGGAAAGTAATCGGAGAATATAAAAAAACTTGTTTGGCCCTCTGGAGAATGTCTAAGAAAACAACAACTATTCAAAGATGAAACAAGTGTGGAGACTATTTACCTTTTGGCTTAGATTACAAATTTAAAATATTTTTACACCTTTTTCTTTTCATATCTATATGTATTTAATTTGCATATAATGTATTACGTACTACTAATGATAAATGTTAAAAGCCGTTGCTACAATACCACTTTGGTCCAATGCTACCCAATCTTTGGTTTTTTTTTTTTTTTTTCAGTTGTTCGTATAGGGAACCGCATTGTCTTGATGTGTGGTTATTCTGGGTTGGGACTCTTGCGGCGAGGCCTTTTTGTTCTAGTAACTTTTTAGTTGAAAAAATTGGTGTTTCTTTTTTTTTCCCTCCAAGTTTGTAGAATAAGCATGTTTCAGTTAACAAATTGAAAATCGGCCTAACCAAAAATTCAGTTAATTTTAAAAAAGCTTCGGCATTTAATTCAGTTTTTATTTTTGTACTGGTTAATAAATAACCGAACCGAATACCGAACATTAAAAAATATATATGAATATGATTTAAAATAATACATAATTAAATATCTTAATATCTTTATTTATAGCAAAAAATATAATTTTATGGTTAATGCACACTTAACTTATTATAATTATTGATTAACAAATAATTTTTCACAAATAAATTAATATTACATTATATATTGTTTTTAGTATGTGATTAATTCAGTAAAATTGAATCAAATTAAATTACGTTTTGATTGTTACTGAATCAAACAAAATATTTCGATTTAGTATTCAGCACGCCATTTTGGGGTACCAAATTTTTGTTAACCGAACTTTCGGTTTGATTAATTGAAATGAACACCACAAATGCGGTGTAGTTTGGTATTTATCCGATTGGAAAGGAAGTTTGCTACTTATGTGCTTGATGTGCTCTTAACATAATTATATCTTTTATATATGTAATAACAATTATAATAGTTATGTCTTTTAAGCGGCCTTGATTTGTGCAGGGCTTTATTGTGTTTTAGTATTCTGTGTAGTGTGGTATGTGAAAATTGTACTTACATGTTGATTGTTGTAGGTTTTTTTCGGGCATCTTTTGTATTCATATTTATTTTCGAGGGTTGTAGAATTTGTGCATGTGTGCACGCTTGATGCGATGTTGTAATGGCTAACCTGTATTGCTGAAAGGCGGTCTTCGGGATGCTCTTGAATAAAATCATATTTTATATATGGAAAATACTTGCATTGCTTGTGTTGTTGAGGTTTTCTTGCTTACTGCAATGCTTTATAACTTTTCTTTTATGCTACATGGCAATTTTCTACAGCTCTATTCTCGTGGTTGATATTGTTGTTGGTGCAGTGGTGGAGGATGTTGATGAGTTGGTGGGGTTCTTCTGCCTTTGTTTGAATATGTTTGGAATTTTGGTATGCGTGCGACTAATCTGTCCTACTAAGAAGTGGTCTTGGTAGTGTGCTTGTAGGATAATTTTATGTTTGATATATTTTATATACTTGGATTACTTATGTTGTGCAGGACTTCTTGGGTTTTGCATGGTTTTACCATATTTTTATGTTCTGGTGCAGTGTGATATTCGTAAGTTTCACTGATTCGTAATTCTCGATTTGTTCTTGTGGTGCGCATGGTTCAAAATCACGGTATCGACAATAATACCGGCCTATGATGTTCCACATCGATCACGACGTATCGGGATATTATTAGACGATATGAAGTAAATGTGTTGTACAACGCTTAAAAAATTCTCAAAGAATTAGTAAAGTTATAAAAACAATAAAACATCACAAATTGCTATATAATATTATAAAAAAAAGTTTTATAATATCAAAAATCTATAAAAATTAATTATAAAAGTGCTTAAGGTATACATACATAATTAAAAGAAAGTAGAATGCCGGTGGGGCTCAAATTGATCACCATCATCATCATTATCAGTCCTCCTAAAGTAATCATGTCAAGTAGGCGAGTAATAAGGCTTGGTGTAAAAATCAACATTGATAACACCGGCCAGGTGAGAAGGTATTCCATAAGAAAAGTACATCACTAGTTGATATGGCAATCCATAAGGGATTGTGGGAATACACCTTGATATGGTATTTGTATGGAATATGACGAAGTGGCTGAGGTGACATTACATGCTCCATATTCTGGTTGTAATAGCTGAAACCTTGAGAGTATGTACCAGTACCACTACTATGAGATGATTCTATACTTGAATGTTGATTACTCTCACCAATGCTATTTGTAACGCTTCCACGATTTCTTCTTCTAGCATTAGATCTGCCGCTATTTGTACTTGTTGATGAACCTTGATGACCATGCATTTGGTGTGGTCTGTGTTCATCAATTTTCAAATTTTGCATAGAGTACTGGATGTCATGCTGCCTTCTACCATATCTTTATGATTGAAAATCATCACATTGACTTGGATAGTCTGTCAAATTGAATATGAACCAACGTTGATTCTCAATTCTGGGGCAGTACCCATGGTCTATGTCTTGAGTTGCATAATAATTTTTATCTCCTTGAGACCATGTCATGCCATGACTTTGTTGGGTTTCTTTGGGCACATTTCCATCTCCATCATTGTCATCGTCTTCATCACTGTAGACATGTAAAATTTCATGTCTAATTGAATGATGACAAGTGTAAAATAATACATTATTTATCAATTTTTATTTATATTTTGGAATTTACTAAATTAATTCCAAGTATAAATAGTCAATGTAATTGATATTTCGATATATATTTTATCATCAAATCAATGGCCGCCAAGTCTCAAAATGAAGTATTTCGGCCAATCAAATAATGCTCCGCAGTCAAATATTCCAGTCAATCAGACCGCGCCATGTGGAGCAATTGCATGTACGCTCCAATTAAATCAAGACAAATATTGGTTATATTTATCTCTTTAAAAAATACAAATATTAGAGAGATAATGTCAAATTGACCAATCATATTATTCCAAATATTATGTATTTATTTCTTTAAATTACATTATAAAGAGATAATACAAAAGGTGTTCAAGTAGATCACAACTCTACCTCTTTGACACCTATATAAAGGGTCCTTGCACCCTCATTTGACACACAGAGCTTGAGAAGGAAGAGCCAAGCAAGGGGAAGATTGCAAAATTCCGTCTACGCAATTCCTCAAGTGACAGAGCTCGAGAAGGAAGAGCCAAGCAAGGAAGATTGCAAAATTCCCACTTTCAAGTCATCAAATTCCAGTCAAGACTATAGCGTTTAATTCGGGATTATTGGCAAAAGCCCTCGAATTAACGTTATAGAAATTCAAATTCAAGTCCAAAGGAGATCTACGTGGAGATTACTCTTTGAATTAGTCAACTTTGTCAAATATATAGTTTGCAGGGAATAATCAAGGGATAAAATAGAGATTGTACTCACATTGATATTTTAATCCAAATATTTCTATTTGTGATAATTTATTTGTGTTTTAATTTTTTAGACATGATAAAATTAGCGCTCACAAATTTTGGCACGCCCAGTGGGACTACTCTACCCTTCATCTCTTCCCTTCATCAAATAAGAAAGACATTACATGGATACTCAAGAAAAATCTGTGAAGCCGGTGAATTCCAAACTCGCCATATCAAAGTCTTCAAACTCAAGTACCAAGAGTGTTGGCGTTACTACGAGAAACATGTCGAAGAAGCTCAAAGAATCTTCCCAAATGTTTCCTCTCGTTGAGTACGTCGAGAAGAACTTGCACTCACCTAGCTATGCAAACGAAAGTGATGCAAATAAATCTCCTCCGACCTCTCCTCGTTCCATGTCTAGCTACTCCTTTGCAACAAATGTGGCTCCGGTTATGGTGATAAATACTAAACTATAGAGGAACAACTTGCGGATCTGACGAGAGCTATTGAGGGACTTATGAAGCACGTCCAATAGCAAGATGCACAAATTGCTAGATTGATCAACAAGGCAGATAATATTGATGCAAGTCATATCATGGGAAAACAAGTTGAGGCTCATTATGAAGTAGAAATGCCCATAAAACAACATGATACTGAAAAGGATAAGTCTGCAAAAGAGCTTCAAATTTCTTCTGACGGGTTGATTCCTATGGACCAATTGAAGGAATTCATTGAAGGAACCATCAGAAGCAAGATCGAGGGAAGCTCAAGGTCATCTTTTACTTACTCCAAGCCTTACCCACCAAGGATTGACAGCTTCAAAATGCCAATGGGTTATCAACCACCAAAGTTTCAGCAATTTGATGGTAAGGGCAATCCTAATCAGCATGTGGCTCACTTCGTTGAAACATGCAACAATGCAGGGACATATGGTGATCATCTAGTCAAGCAGTTTGTTCGATCATTGAAAGGCAATGCATTTGATTGGTACACTGACTTGGAGGCTGGCTCGAT
Organism: Sesamum angolense; assembly: GCA_034509725.1. Classification (NCBI taxonomy): domain Eukaryota; kingdom Viridiplantae; phylum Streptophyta; class Magnoliopsida; order Lamiales; family Pedaliaceae; genus Sesamum; species Sesamum angolense. The sequence continues at coordinate 83,286 of JACGWL010000667.1, forward strand.
TAATGGATGGAAACAACTAGAGCAAGAATTTCTCAATCGCTTTTATAACACACGATGGATTGTCGGCATGATCGAGCTTACAAATTCTCGTCAATGGAAAGAAGAACCAGTCGCAGATTACATCAATAGGGGGAGGAATTTGAGCCTTAATTGCAAAGATAGATTATCTGAAGCTTCCGCCATTGAGATGTGTATTCAAGGCATGCATTGGGAACTATGGTACATTCTTCAAGCAATAAAACCAAACACTTTTGAAAAGCTAGCCACTCGAGCACCTGGAATTGAAATGAGTTTCAATTGTAAAGAAGATGAATATTCAGTTGATCCCAATGATGATGATGGTGATGATGGTGATGCAACACCATAAAGTTTGAAAATAATTTTCATTGCTCCTGGATACGAGCATAAACTATCTAATATCTTTGAAGAAAATAATTTTCAGTGCTCCTGGATACGAGCACAAACTATCTAATGTCTCAAAAAACAAAAAAAATCTCAATGCTCCTGGATACGAGCATAAACTATCTAATATCTTTAAAAAAATAATTTTTAGTGCTCCTAGATATGAGCATAAACTATCTAATGCTTCCAAAAAATAATTTTCAATGCTCCTAGATATGAGTATAAACTGTGTATTTTTTGTTAGGATATTAATTTTTATTGTATATCTATCGTTTATACTAACTTATTACTCCACTTTTAATTTAAATTATTCACTTATTAAAAAAATTATATAAAAAATAATTTATTGATGATCTAATGTGCAAAATACTAAGATATACTTAAAATTAATATAATTATTCAAGGTGTATTTAGTCCAAAGTGTATTTAGTCCAAAAATATATATTAGATTATATGTATATAAATATAATTAGAAAAAAATAATACATAAATATTAAATATCTCAAATCTGTATTTTAAAAAGAATAATTTTATGGTTAATACATACCTAATTTATTGTAATTATTGATTAATAAATACTTTACAACTAACAAATTAATTACAATTTTTATGGAATCGAACATAATATTTTGGTTTGGTATTCAATACGCAATTTTGATGCACCGAAATTTTGATTAGCTGAACTTTCGATTTCGTTAACCAAATTGAACAACCACTAATGCCGTGAAGTTTGGTATTTGTCCGGTTGGGAAGGTAGTTGGCTAACTATATGCTGGATGTGCACTCAACATATTTTATACTTTATGTATGTAATAACAATTATATTACTTATGTCTTTTTAGGCGATCTTGGTCTATGGGGGGCTTTATTGTGCTTTAGTGTTCTGTGCAGTGCAATATTTGGAGGTCATAGTAATGTGGTTGGTTGTTGTATGTTCATTTATGGGGTATACCATTTGTGTCCAGTTCATATTTTTTTTCTTAGGATTGTGGTATTTGTGCGCATGTGTGCGCTTGATGCGATGGTGTGATGGCTAACCTGTGTTGTTGAATAGTAGTCTTGGGGATATTCACAAGATAAAATTATGTTTTATATATGAAACATACTTGCATTGCTTGTGTTGTTGAGGGTTTATAGGTTACTCTGAGGCTTTACACAATGTTTTGTATTATGTTACAGGGCCATTTTCTAAATCTCTACTTTTGTGGTTAGTTATTGGTATGTTGGTGGGGGATGTTGATGAATTAGTAGGAGTACTTCTGCCTTAAACAATTCCTAGGAATTCTTTTGATTTTCTTCTATATCTTATGTGTTTGAATAAAGGAATTTCTAACCATTGTTACACATAGCAAATGTTAAGTAATATCTTAGTATTGATTATGCCCAAATAGGATTTACTTTATCATTCTGCGAAGTATACAAAACTAACTTAGAATTGAATTATCATAAACACAAAGGTTATTATATTATCGTGTATAAGTGTAAGCATGACCAAATTAATCTTGGATACATATATCTAAATTTGATTTATTGATCCAATGATTACTTCACTCTTTCAAAATTATTTCATTAATTTTCATCACTTACATATACTACATATACTTGAAGTATTTTTGGTTTTAAAAATTTGAGGATTTTAATTTTTGCTTAAAAATAATATGTTAACATATGTAGGTAGTTTGAAAATGGATAAAAGTTGGATGACGATTTAGGATAGAACACTCCCTAAATATGAAGACGGAGTTAAACTATTCTTCAATTTTGCATATTCTTCAAATTGAACCATAGAAAAAGATTAGGTGTCCTTCTAAAAAAATGCAACAATGTTTACTACTAAATTGAAGATGATGTCGAAGCTGATTTACTTCAATATGGAATACTTCATATTATATTACGTGGGTATTTCACTGTGAGGAACTCAATGAGTTTGAGAATGATGAGTTTTATTTGGATGAAGAAGAAGAAGGAAATAATTATCTTGAGTTTGATGAATTACAAAATTGTAATACTAGAGAATCAAAATCATCAAAATGATATGTAAACTATGTTAGAAGAATGTAATACAACAAAAATCTTGAAGCGGAGTTTATGAGAAATGAGAATGTAGAGCTAGAGTGGGAATCTGACAAAGTTATAAGATTATAAAGGATGCTAATAAGAAAGTTATACCCATGGTGTGAAATTTCATCAAGTTATCATTTGTCGTAACATTGATGCACTTAAATATTCTTAGAGAATGAAATAGCAAATCTTTTTCCATGTTACTCGAAGTTCTGAAAAAGGCACTTCCTAATGGTGCAAAATTTCTTTGCTCATACTATGAGGCTAAAAAGATCATTCAAGACATTGGTCTAGATTATGTGAAAATTCATGCCTATGTAAATGATTGTGTTACTGAAACCTACCGTTCTCACTATATATTATGACTGTAGTGGACAAATCTTATAATGATCATATCCAAGACACGGTTATCCCTCACCAGATCCAAGATGCATCCATCGCATGCATGTGACTGCCATGGTTCTCAAATTCGAGGATTAATCCACTATTATCAGAGTCGGAAGTTTCAGTCATACCGATCAAGCCTCCATGAATTCTATATGACGATTCTCGCAAGTTTGTTTAGTTAGCTGACAACCTTGTCAATTAACTTACTAAAATTGCATAGATTTCCAACGTTGCTGATACACTCCTCAAATGAATGCAATACTTAGTGCAAGTCTTTATAGGATTCACAATACAGTGTCGAGATCCTTGGCTTGAAATATTTCAAACCAATCTTCTAAAGTTGGTTTTAAAGCTGCCATCTAGTGTGCAACCTAACTACATAGGTTATGCAATTGCTTGTGGGTATTTGTTGTGAAACTAAAACTGGTGAAATAGGTGACAAGAAAGCCAATTGGATTGGCAATTTTGAAACTATTCAACTATCTTTATTTAGAATAATATTGTCCTAATGAATATGGCAAGTATCATCCTTGGTATATGTATATTGTACTTACCGATTATGTTAAATGGTGCTTTAATGTCATAATAGATGCCTATAGATACATTAGATAACCCATTTAGTTGGGCTGCACATTCGGTGAAGGTTGAAATCAACTTCTACGAGTTGGTCTGAAACATTTTAAGTCCAGGATCTCGACACTGGGAATTGAGAGTCCAATGGAAACTTACACTAAGTATTGCATGCATTGGATGAGTATCGTATTTCATCGATAATAGAGGTTGAACGTTTATACAATTGTAGTATATTGGTTGAGAAATAGTCAGCTGACCGAACTAACTCACATGAATCATCATATGAAAGATTTGGAGGCTTGGTCGGTATAACTGAATTCCCAATTATAATAGTACAGAATAGTCATCAAACTTGAGGAACCATGGCAGTTATATTCACACATTGATTGAATCTCAATCTGGCAAGGGATGACCGTATCATGGACATTACCATTATAACTTTATCTAGTGCAGTTGTAATGTGTAGTGAGGATTGCGGGTTCTAAGAGAAAGATTTGTCCCCTGTGAGTATATGATAGTGGTATCTCCTATGCACTCTGAGACGTGTTCCAACTTTTAGAATCCGTGGCAATAGTGATTGGACAAATAGAGAATGGTTATCTATGTCGAACAATGGAGCAAAATCCTGGAAATGATTTCCTATGAGGAACAATGGAGCGAAAATGGATTATTCTTAGATCAAAACGTTTGATCATACTGTTAATATGTGGATCCATGCAAGTTATTATGTTGTGTGTTGTAGATGAAAAAGAAGAGGGTTACTTTATCCTCTGCATGAAGAATAAGGAACAATGCATGTTGCCATGCTTAAAAAGCCAAAAAGGTAAAATTTAGATTTAAATTTCGCTCTTTCATTTCTTGCACTATCCATGATTTTTATTGTTTTTAACTAAGTGTTGAATGCCCGAAAAACAAAAGGATTTGATCCTCTATTTGTTTCAATTAATTATGATTTAATTTTATTATTTCTACTACGTTCTAGTTTCCCGGGCGATAAAAAACCTTTCACAGACTTCTTGCGCCAGGGTTTCAGGCGTTGGTCAGTTTCTAAAAGTTAGTGGGTCAAGCCGAGAACTCAACTGAAGTGCAAAAAATCAAAATTAAAAGTAACTAAACGCAAAATAAAAGAATTTATCCTTAATGTTCTTAGGAAACACAACGTATAAAACACTAAAATATGGAAACACAATAGAGATCTATGCATTTGGCTGTGGAAAAAATGAGTGTAATATTTAAATGGAAGAATTACCCTTGGCATTTTCTTTTAATCGACTACACGTGTTGCTCCTTTTTCCAAGACCCATTCAACTAAGATTCCAACATAAGAATCCTGTAAAAGCATCCACATCACATCAGGAAGGTTCAAGATTATAATATTGTGCTAGTAAGATTGAATATTGGAAAGCTCAAAAGTTTATTCGATCCATTGTTCGACATAACAAATTATTTTCACTATGGCCTCAGATTTTAAGAGCATGAATTTTCTCCATTTGAATAGGAGATATTGTTGTCACATATTGATAGGGTACAAATCCTCTTCTTGGACCCACCATCTTCACTACACATTAGACTACACTGGACACTGTCACGCCCCATCAGGGGTCATGACACAATCATGCTACCAAACTCATAGTCTTAATAGCATGAAACACTTACTACTAAATCATAAGTACGAACTCGATAGTAATAATGCTTAAACAATGAAATCCCAATACATGTTTGCAGCGGAAAGAAAAACTTAAATCTTACAATCTCAACTTAGCACCAAGTCCTAACAACTAAATGAAAGTAGAAATAATTCCCAATGAATAAAACTGTCTACGAAACTTATTAATCGACGCCAATTGCATCCCTTCATTAGCTACCAACCCCAAAATAGCTCCTCCCACACTCCTCATATACCTCATCTGCAAGATGTAGTAAGTGGAATGAGCTACTAATCGCCCAGTAAGTGGCCCCTATCTCTTACCAATATGAGCATAACACGTTAATAGTACGAAGCCATCATTTACCAATACATGCGTTAATTTGATATTCAAAACCGAATGAAGTAAATGGAGGAAAAGGTAACACTTCAAAACATTTGATAACAGAATGAGGAATCGATAGAAAGAAAATGTGCATGCTCTCATTCACTAGCAACATAACAGATATCGTATTTATTTGTGACTATTATTATAATCCATAGTTCGGGCCTCAATCTTTAACCCTGATTGAGAGGATCATACATACATTCTCAATTTATAACTCCAACTGAGAGGGTCAGTATTCAGTACTCAGTTTTTAACCCCGACTGAGAGGGTCAGTGATCAGTACTTAGTTTTTAACCTCAATTGAGAGGGTTCAGAACAACTCTATTTTTTACCCAATTAAAAGTGGTTTCGTTAACGGTTGAGCATGTTCCATCTATTAGTCGATGAACTTGAGCATGCTATATCATTACTAAAAACTTTAGAAAATATTTTCCATGCGTGTCTCAATCTCAATTTCGGAAGATGTCAGAGATATATTAACCAATGTAAAAATGATTTGACACTACATGAATGTTTCAAAATTTCAAGCTATACCAACTGTTTGCATAAATATTTGACAGAAAACCCTACTGCATGTATCTCAATTTTGAACTCATAAAAATAACTCATGCTCGCGACATATTTTGTTTAAAAACAAAGACAATTAATTAAAATTAGAAAATATTTATGAAAACTCCATGCAAGAGGAAAGAAACCACTTACATAATATTCTGAACTCGGATCCATCTATTTGGCTACTTGTTCCAAGTTGAATCCTATGAGTAAATTGATCATAATTCCTATGAACCAGTAATCAATTAAGTCACATATATCCCCATAAAATACGTCTTTAACCTATTTAATCCTAGAGAAACAAACTATGAGAAACTTTTATCTTAATTCAAACCTAATGATCTTACGAACTGAAATTACTAATTCCATAAAAAAATCACATTATAAAAATTGATACCCAGAATAAATCAATAATACGTAGATCATTTGATAATCCTAATCACTCGATTAGTTTTAATCAATTCAAGATCAAATAAGGTAACTAAACTGGACGGACAATATGGTGATGCCAACTGACAATCTTATTCAACGAATTTCGTAACATTATATACTTAGTATATTGGCTTTGAAAATTTCAGAGAACGTGCTAAAGGTGCTGAATAACATGTATAAAATATATTAGATAAAATTCAGTTGAACAAATAGGTGAAAAGAATTTTTAAACTGAATTGAAGAATAACTATGATACAAACTGACAGTTTACTTGGATGAATTTTTAAAATTCATTCATCCATAGACAAATCTCAGAAAGTTTATATGTTACTCAATACTCATATTAGTTAATACATAAAATAATTAATCACTAAACACTATTTAAAGTTATCATATAATTTCAGAAAGAGTAAGGTTCTGCAGAGAAGAGCACAGCCATATAGCATAACTCAAAAAATTTTATAACTTTACAAAAATCTCGAAAATTTCTGAAAATGGACATATAGTATATATATCGTGTAATACAACTTTATAAAAAGTTTGATAACTAAAAGACATGTATGTCAGATATTAACAAAAATAGTTCTGAAAACAAAGTTTCCAGATTCAGGCATAATTTCTGGCAGTACGTTTGTAACAATTTTATAAATTTTAATACAACACAAATATTTCTAATATTCTTTGGATAATTCTAGAACTCAATAAGGTTCCTTAAAGTGATTTTTCTTGGTAAAATAAAACACTTAATATTAACATAAAACGAGATTTTTCTATTCTTAGAAACTGGTTCATCAAAAATATCGATACGGCGAACTCTCCTTTGAAAACTCATTCTTTATTAAATCTAAATCTCCAGCCAATTCCAATCGAAATTCATAATTAACAAAACTAAATAGGTACTAGTTTAATATTTTACCCTAATAATTCCAAACCTTAATCAATTACATAGTTCCTAAAGTATAAATAATACATAATATCACTACTTGATTAAACTACAAGTTTTGAGTTGATGACTACCTGGAATTGATAGTGAGGGAATTATTTGGGTTTCTTGTATCTCCTTTTACCAAGATATCATTTCGATTCGATGATTATAGACTTAAGGTATGGGTTTATGGTGTCGAAAAGGTTGGTTTTTGTCTAATCCCGCCTATGAACATATGTGTGAAAGAAAGTAGGTTTTTAGAGTCTGAAGGAGGTATATTAACTTATTTTCGGGGTGGTGGTTGGGTATAGATAGGTATGGGAGGTTGAATTATATCAAAAGACCTCCAAAATACTTTAAAAATTCAACTTTCAGTAGAATCCAAAAATAAATCCGAAAATTACCCAAAATAAATTAAATTGGCTAGTCAAGGAGTGTCATAATAAGGTTAAACTAATTGATCTGACTCGATGGGGTGCGGGTGTTATAGGACACAACATATAGTTATCATGCCCGTTACATGATCACCTCTTGCCAAATGTAAGATATAGCCTCTGTGTGTAAGTGACTGATGGTTCCTCAAGTCTGAGGATTACCCCCATACTATCGGAGTTGGGAATTCCAATCATACCAACCAAGCCTCCAACACTTCTATATGATGATTCTCACGAGACAGTTCAATAAGTTGACCATCTTATCAACTAACCAACTAAAATTGCTCAGATGTGCAACCCAACTACATGGGTTATCCAATTGGTCGATGGGCATATGTTGTGATGTTAAACAATTGTTTAGCATAATCGGAAAGCACAAAAAATAATTATACCAAGAATGAATACTTTCTATATTCATCAAAACAATATTACTTTAATAATATTTTGAATAGTTTTCAAAACCATCAATCCAATTGATTTTCTGGTCATCTATTCCACAAACTTGTTCCATGTGAAGTATTATCAACCCAACATTATCCAGCCTGTCACACAACCTTTGTATCTCATTGGTGATGGAAGAAAGTATGATGTGGACCTTGCAGTTGTCTTCATGTCATTGTTTGAATGTCAAACGTTGCCAAGACCCCTTCGGCAAAGCTTATAGAAATGGTTTATCCATGACATAAGCCTGGTTCCTCAAAATCGAGGATAATCCTCAGATTTTGCAACCAATTTATAATTCGTTCCATTGTACTTATTAACATCAAGAATGGCGGTACGTGGATTTTCAGACATTTTCTACATTCAAAATATAAAGTAGAAAAATGAGTAGATTATATTAATATTGTATTCAAGTTAAAACTTAGTTTTTAGTCATTAGCCTCTCCAGCTATTTCTCTAAAAGCCTACCACTCTGATGTGGGGTTTAGTGAAAAACCATTTTCTAGTGGGTTCGGGATCCACAAGCGCAGTATTTCATGCTCCACTTTTACGATTCACATGAAAAAAACCTCGTGGGAGGTTGCCAATACCATTATGATCCAATGATATTCTTGAGATATTTTGGTTCACCTCTTCACCTGATTTTGGGGATTCCAAGCTAATCATGGTGCTTGGTGATAGGCCCAACCCATCAATCAAAATGATACCTTAACTGTTGCCCCATAACTTGTGAGACAGGAAAACAGGTTCATAACAATGATCTCGCTTTTCTCTATTTCAGATGTGCTATGACTTGTGAGACCACATTTAGATAGAGGTAGCTTCCTTAGCATATTGCTATTGATAGAAGGCTTGAAATTTTATAACTATTTGTATTAATTCCATTGTGGACCTAATATTAACTTGGACCATCCAAGTGATAGTTAAATTAGTGATTTTCGACCAAGACCTCATCACATTAGTCTTTTGTGTGCATAAATATCTCATACTTAAAAGCATTAAATAAATACGTTGCATGCAAATGAAACCTAGCATTCCCTTATTGGATGATCCCAAGCCCAATCCTATTAGATCCATTGAGACCATAATGGGTCTATGGTCTGTCTATGGTGGTTCGATACTATTATTAAGTTTATCACCCATTATTACCCTATTGTGTCTTGTAATCTCTCTTGGTCTTTTTCAATCTTTTACACCTCGGGCCTCCGTCCAACGTGGGTTTTCTTCTCGTGCGTTTACTCCATTATATCAAAATAAAACCTCATATAAATTCCATCAACTTTCGTAACATTTTAAAATAAAATCTCGATCAAAAGCTGAGGAGAGTATATAAATAGAAAGGAAGAGCAAGCCTTACTAATTGAAGGTATAAAATGAAAGATAAGAAGAAGAAAAAAAACAAGTGGCGTGTAGACCCCACCTAATAGAAAATTAAAATAATACATCTAGTCATTGGATTCGTGGTCATCCCTAATGTTAACACAAAATTAACATCAGACACATGTATAACGAATAATTATGCTCAGCTCATATAACACATTCCATGCATTATACATATTATGATATCTAAGATCGTAAAACACACAATTATATGTAGAAAATACATATCTAAAATTGTAATAAAAATATTGATATTATAAGCCCCTATGCCCACTGCACAGAATATTTGTTTTTCTTTTGTATCAAAATTTGAAACAAATGCAAAGTTTTCAGAAAATCTAATTTTCTAAAACATCCTAATATCCAAAATAAAATACAAAATTAAACATGTTATTCAAATACATAATGATGCTTCCAAAGTTATTAAATCATGCTCTCAAAAGTCGACAAAAATACCTCTCATGCCAAGCACGTAAAGAGCACGTAGATCCGTAGTCTATTACATCGAATTAAGCTCTGGTACCACTTGAAGGGAGTAGATCGGCTCAAGAACACGTTGTGGAAGCATGAAAGCGGTAAAACGTTCATATTAAAATCATAAAATTCGATCAAGGGGTGTTCTCATGGTCATTCCCGAGCACTAGATGTAAAATATGCATGAGTTTAACAACATACATATAGTGCATACAAGGTTCATGGATGGAAGAAAGAACAACAGGTGCATAATAATAAATCGAAATGTTACATTTGTTGCTTTCTTGATCTTTTACAAGCATTGAATTTCATCTCCTATTTCGTCCATGTTCAAGATCGCAATGTAGGTCGTAGAATATTCACACCACACAGGGAGCAGTTTAACTAGAAGATTTAAACCGATACAAGAAATGATCTAAAAATCACACTATGATTATTGTATTCCTTTTGCTCTTCTCTTTTCTTCAAATGTTCCTAAAGCAATGAAGTAGGAAGGGGGAGGATAGTATAGAGAAGCCGAGAGTGTTGCATGAGAGAGAGGGAGACATGTATAGTGTGTATACCATTATTGGAAGGTGAATGACCTAGTTATTTAAATTCAATCCCAATAATTAAGAAACCTTTCATATGTTACGATCAAATCATACTATATGCAAGGATGCCAATTATAGCTGAGTTGGTGCTTTATAAAGCAACCACTCAGTCAACCCCTCTTTGCCTGGAGGGAGGAGTCCAACTCCTCCTTTCTTATATGGAAGTCAATTAGTCCTTTGGGCCCCATTTTAGTAGATCAAACTTTATTTTAAGGTTCGTTTGATTCAAGTGAGTGGAAAAGGGAAGTGGAAAGGGGGAGGGGGGAGGGGGGGGGGAGGGAGGGGAGGGAAGGGAAAGAATAATAGTTTTCCTTCAAGTTGTTTGGTATGATTGGAAGGAAAGTAAATCTCAAATACTTTCCCTTGTTTGGTATGAAAAAATAGATTGAGAAGAAAAGACTAACGTTTATAATTTTATTGAATTACCCTTCTCTTCACTTAGAAAATAAATAATTAAATTAATACTATACTAATATAATTTAGTATATTAAGAATTTAAAAATCTTATTAATAAAAATATTTATCAAATAAGAATAAGAATATTCTTTATTAAAAATGTTTATCAAAACAAGTATTGTTCATTTATTCTGAACTATTTAGTTTAAATAAATAAAATTACTAACAAGATTGTTTTCCTGATTGTTGACTTTGTTTTTCATCAATTTTGTTATTTTTTCTTTGTCAATTATGTAATATATTATTAGCGATTATGAGAGAAGAATTAGAGAGAAATAACATATATATAGATATATATGGATAATAGAGTAAATAAAAAAAAATTGTATTTTTTGTCTTTTCGGCCTTATACTTCCACTTTTCCGCCCAATCTTGGACGAAAACAAAATTGGACTCAGGAGTAGTTTCATATACATCCATTTTTACTTCCACTTCTTTTATTACTCCACTTTCGCCCCAACAAAACACACCCTTAGTGGTCCTTTCATATAGCTAATTCTTATTTATTATTGAAAAGAATACTTAAGTAAAAGTACAAATGTTTTTTGATAATCAGAATAAACACTTAAGATATTTTCATATTTATATATTTTATTATAATGATAAGTTGCAGTTATCAATGTTATTTTACCTCCAATATATTATGATAAAATACAAAAGTACGTAAAAATACAATCTAAAACTAATTGTCTAATATTAATATTAGACATTAATATCAATTAACTTGAAGTTATTCATATAAAAATTTTCAAAATCACTTCTAAATTAATTAGATTGATAAGTTTTTACTTAAAATTTTATGATATTTATTATTTAATTTAATCTTAATTTTTTTAAGATTAGATTAGTGTTATATATACTATTCAGACGCTATTTTATTTTAAATTTTACTGTCCACTAGTACATTAATTTTTTCATAAAGTATTCAAAAGTCTCTTCTAACAAATCAATTTTATTTTTTTTACAACTAATTATAATTTATTTTTAGAAAAAGATTACTTAAGTAAGAGTATGAGTGCCTTTACACAATGGAAAACAAACATTCAGGATTCATAATTTTATATATAGCATAAATATTAATATAGATATAGATATAGATATAAATTAGTTATCAAAAATAAAAGAATAAGATGACTTATAGGCTTCAAAACTTATCAGTTCCTGAATTTTCTCTAACTCATTTTTCTACTAATAGTGATTAATTAATTTTTATCAATACGTATAGTAATTCATCTCAAAGTTTTTGGCCATCCAAAAATTAGGGATTAATTAGTCATAGTTTAAGAAATTATTTCATCAAATCTCGGTGCTATTGATATTTTTTATATTATTTGATAATTAATGCATTTTTTCACAGTAAGTCATCACAAAAATTTAACATTCTCTGCCACAAATAGAAATATTTTCCTACATGCATAATTAATGAGCTATCGTGGTACGGAAAGAGAACGTCTAATTTTTTTCTATCTGTTAGTTTTCCTCTCTTAGGTTTTAATTAATTTATATCATAAAACATTTTTATACCCTTTATTTCAAGTGTTCAAATATATATATATATATATATATATATATATATATATATAAGTGCATATGAAAATAGTATTGCTCTCATCGCATTCAAAAAATAAAGAAACCACACAATATCATGAGTCATAATTGAGAGCTTCCACTGCAAAAGCTACAATCTTTTTAGGAATAATGCAATTTTAGTTCAGTAATTTATGGGGTGGTAATTTTGGTTTTGTACGAATTGATTTTTATAATTTTAAAATTTTGGCAATTTTATTTTGTAATTTTTTGGCAAATTTGGCCGAACAATTGTATATGAGTTGCACATGACCCAATTAAATTGTAATTTTAGTCGTGTAACTTATGGGGTGATGGCATTTTTAGTCCTATAACTTGGGAGAATTGGCATTTTGGTCCTTCGTGAACTTACTTATAAGGCTAAAATTGCAAGTAAATTTCAACTTCCGGTTAAATTGGTCGGAAAAATGACTAAAATTGTCAAAATTATAAAATTACTAGACTAAATTGCGAAAATCAATTTGTACAGAACTAAAAATGCCAATGCCCTTAAGTTATAGGGCTAAAATTACAATTTCTCCTTCTTTTTATAGAGTTTAATGCAATTTATCTCTTTGTGATTTCCTTATTTTTACATAAAACATGACTTTCCATGAAAAGCAGATACCCCAGCTCTGATGCTTTAATTTCTTCTGCTAATGCTCAAGCAGATATACGAAATATAAATTTAAAGGTGGGAGAAGGATAAGCATCAAGTTATTTCAAGATCACCATATTTATCCCACTTAAATTCTGGTTATATATCTGCACTAACTTGCAACAATTTTTCGCACAGAAGTAGAGGTGTCAACATGGGTTGAAACCCATGGGTTCAACCCAACCCAACTAGTTTGGGTTGGTTAAATTTTAAAATAGATTGATATGAGTTGAAATTAAATAAAATTATATTTTATATAGATTGAATATGTATTAGATATGGGTTAAATATAGCTTGGATATGGGTTGAAAATGAATTGAATATGGGTCCAACCCATAAACTAAACTAAAAAAAACTATAAGAACCCACTATTTCTCTTTTTTTTTTTATACACACTCTCACACATCTCTCACACACACACAGCTCACACATCTCTCACACACACAAGCTCTTCTTTTCATATACACACACTCTCTCACATATCTTTCACACACATTCCTCTTTCTCTCTCTCACACACACACATGAAACACGTTACTCTCTCATACACACACTCTTATATCTCTCCCAGCACTCTCTTCCCCCCACACCCACACACTCACACACACTCACACACTATATTTTTAATTGTTTATAATGTTATTCTTATTATTTTTAATTATTTAGTAATTTTATATTTTTACGTGATTATTTTATTTCATATTATAGCTTATGATTCTGAAGATGATGAAGATAAAGATGAAAACTGCCTCTCAACAAATATAGAGAATTTAGTTGCATGACTTGGTGTTCATTCAAGATGAGCATTTAAAATGTTATGAATTATTTTGATAAAATATAGTATTTTGTTAGACAGAATCTTAATGTACATGGTCATTAGGCAGAAATGACGTATAATACAAGTTTTTTTGTATTACATTGTAAGTAGTAATTATCTTTTTCAATAGTTCAAGTATTGTCCTTTGTTCTTTTCGTTGTGTGAAATTTTAAAATTTAAATTAATAAAATGGTTTATACTAACCCGACCCGACTCATTTGCAACCCAATCCATTTTGGACCCATTCATTCAGACCTATTTTGGACCCAACCCATTTTGGACTCGACCCATTTGGACCCAACCCAAACCTGGCCTAACCCGCCCATTTGCCACCCCTACACAGAAGCATGAAGTCTACTGTTTTTTACCTCTTAGTGGTGGCGGTGGCACTTGTCACCGTCGTCTCGGTGGCCAGCAACGATGACGGATTCTCTAGCAAAGAGGAAATAGTGAAGCATGAGTTTTTGTGGAGAAGAGCGACACCTCCACGTGCTGCAGTTGTGAGGCCACCAGGGCTACCAAGGATTCCTCGGCCACCACCTCCTCGGATAGGGGTTGTGAGGCCGCCACCTCCTCTGCCAAGGAGGGCGCCTCCTCCTCCTCGTGTTGTCAGGCCACCAGGGTTGCCTCGGCCTCCTCAACGCCCTCCAAGAGGCTGAGGGAACTAATTAGTCTCTCCTCAAATTCATTTTCTCCTCAAATAATGTACATATATAGCATCGCCCCCAATACTCTTGAGACAGAAAGAGACAGAAACATAGGAGCGTTTTCCTTTGTTCATAATAATGGTCCAGTTTTCCTCTATTCCAGATGTGCTATGACTATTGATACCACGTTTGGTAGCGGTCATATTGCTATGGATAGAAGACTTGGAATTTGATAAACTATTTGTATTTATTTTATTGTGGGCCTAATATTAACTTGGAGCATCCAAGCGACAGTTTAATTAGTGATTTTTGATCGAAACCTCATCACATTAGTATTTTTCAATCATAAATATCCAATATTTAAAAGCATTAAATAAATATGTTGCATCCAAATAAAACTTATAATACCCCTGTTGAATGATCACGAGCCTAATTCTATTAGTCTCACGGAGCCCACAGTGGGTCTATGGTCTGTCTAGGGTGATCCTACACCATTACAAAGTTTATCACTCATTATCTTACTAATGGTCCTTGTAATCTCTCTTGGTCCTTCTCGATTTTTTACACCTCGGGCCTCCGCCCAACGTGGGCCTTTCTTCATGGGCTTGCTCCATTATTCAAAAGAAACCCTCACATAAAATGAATCTACTTTCACGTACATTTGAAAATGAAATCTCGATCAAAAGTCAGAGAGAGTATATAAATAGAGAAGAAGAGCAAGCTTTACTATTTCAAGGCATAAAAATAAAAGATAAGAAGAACAAAAAAACAAGAGGCATGCTGGCCCCACCCATCAGAAAACTAAAATCATACATCCAATCATGGGCTTCGTAATCATCTACAGTGTTAATCCAATTAACATAAAACACAATTATAACAAATAATTATGCTCATCACATATAACACATTCAGTGCATTATACATATTATGTTATCTAATATCATTAAACACACTATTATATACAGAAAATACATATCTAAAATTGTCATTAAAATATTAGAAACCCCTGCGCCCAATGCACAAAATATTTGTTTTTGTTCAGCATAAAAAACTGAAGCAAATACAAAATTTTCAAAAAATCTAATTTTTTAAAAAATCCTCATATCCAAAATAATTACAAAATCAAACATGTTATTCAAACACATAGTTATGCTACCAAAGCAATTAAATCATGCTCTCAAAAGCCGATAAATATATCTCTCATGCCAAGCACATAAACAACACATAGATCATAACCTATTACATTGAATTGGGCTTTAATATCACTTGAAGGGATTGGATTGACTCACGAACACACGTTGGAGGAGGAGTCCACTCGGTCAACCCCTCTTTGTTTACAAGGAGGAGTCCAACTCCTCCTTCCTATATGAAAGTAAATTAGGCCTTTGGGCAATCGGAATAAACATGTAGATATTCTAACATTTATATATTTTATTATAATCATAAATTTCACTTATTAGTATTACTTTACCTCTAGTATATTATGGTAAAATACAAAAGCATGTGAAAGCACAATCTAAAATAATTGTCTAATATTAATATTAGACATTAATATCAATTAGCTTGAAGTTACTCGTATTAAATTTGTCGAAAGCACTTCTAAATTAATAAGATCAATAAGTTTTATTTAAAAATTTTATGATATTTATTTTTTAATTTAATTTGATTCAATTAAGTTTAGATTAGTATTTTATATACTATCCGGACTCTATTCCATTTTAAACTTGACTCTGGACTAGTAAATTAATTTTTTCATGAAATATTTGAAATTCTTTTCTAAAAAATTAATCGTATCAAACTATTATTTGCCTATTTAGTTTTTTCAGTGGATGTATTTACCATTGTCTAAGTTCTTTAGAGGTTTTAGAATTATTAAATATTTTTTTATATAGAATTTTTATTCTTTTTATATAACTAATTGTAATTTATAATTAAAAAATATTGATTAATTAAGGGTATGATCATGAGTGTATTTACACAATGAGAAACAAATACTTAGGATTCTTACTTTCATATGTTGTATAGATATAAATTAGTTAATGTGATACTTGTTGAATCAATTAGGTGGACCTATATACTTCACATCTTATCAATTCTTGAATTTTCTCCAACTCATTTTTCTACTACTGTTATTAATTATTTTTTCTCAGTAAGTATATATAGCAATTCATCTCAAACTTTTTGGTCATCCAAAAATAAGGGATTAGTTATAATTTTGGTAATTATTTCTTTAAGTTTTGGTGCTAACGATACTTTTTATATTAATTGATAGTTAGTGCACTTACTTATAACCTATACACTTTTTTACATTAAGACATCATTAAAATCCGCTAAATTAACTTTATTTTAGTTACCCTGTGTATTTTCTGGAAATAACTAAAAAAAACTTGTGTTTTAATAAATTCTGCACAAACCCCCCCCCCCCCCCTTTTTTTAGAAATTAATGGATGATAGGGTGCACATGCTTGAAGTACGTTTGGGCTTGACTTTTTGCTTATTTTGAATTTTGTTTGTCTTTAATTGATTAAAATGGCGCAAGGAAGGAGTGGCGGCAGGGTGGGTGTGGGGAGTTGATTTTTTTTTTCCAAATAATAGTTTTTTTTATATATATATTTTAATTAGTAAAATATGAACCTTTATTTTTTTAATAAATTTAAAATCTAACGGTTAAAATTAATTGATTAGATCTGACGGTCTAATATAATTAATACATATCCAACGATTATTCAAACAAGAAATAATATATATTAAATAAGGGTGAAACGGTTATTTTATAAAAAAAAGTTAACGCCTGTAGTTAGATTTAACATAAAGGGACAATTGAGCTACATTTAAGAAAATAAGAAAGGTTTTTCTGCCTATTTTTAAAATAAAGGGAGGCTTTTAGCCAACTTTTTAAAATACAGGAAGATTTTATACATTTAAATCCACTAAAACTATTTAGGTGATTTAGGTGATTTTTTTACTGAAACTATTTGGGTTGGGGGTGGGGGCGATGAAGAGGCGGAGGGAAAGGTGGTGGGTGGCCGCGGTTTTGGGGCGAAGGAAGTGGCTGGCCGCAACGGGGAGTGGGGGAGGTGGTCGATGAAGCTGAAACTAATTTCGAGGAGGGAAGAAGACAGTGTTGGGGGGCGAAGATGCAGGGCACGATGAAGGTGTGGCGACAGCGAGAGAAAGAGGTAAAGTGGACGCGGAGGAAGAGGGAAGATGGGGATGGTGGCTGCAGCCAAAGGGGCAAGAAGGGGGCACGACTGTGTTGGTGGTGAAAGGGGAGAATGTGGGCTTGTTTGGCCGCCGGTTATATTATTATTGAATTTATATTTACTTATTAAATAGATAATTTGATAATATAAATTGTTATCATTAAAATCTGGTTATTGGTTTTAGTCATGTAAGATCTCATGGCTTATAATTAAGGGTATAAATATAATTATTTAGTAAAAAATTGGAAAAAAATAAAAATCGGTGCGTGTTTCACATTTATATCTATAAGGGGGTTCATTGCTACATTTTTAAGATCACAGGGGTATTTTGCTATTTTTTTATCACAAAGAAACTTTTTGAACATTAAAAATAATAGGGGATTGCTATTAACCCTATAATTAATGAGTGATCGTGATATGGACAAAGAACTTTTATGTTACAAAATAATTTGGAATGTTCAAATGCAAACCCCTTTATTTCAAGTGTTCAAATATATATATATAAAAGCATATGAATTTAGTATTGCTCTCAGCACATTCATAAAGTAATGGAACCACACAATACCATGAGTCATAATTGAGGGCTTCCACTGCCAAAATATTTGCATTTGTATTCAAATTTACTGAAGTTTACTCATTTGAGTAAGTACAGAAGATCGACGGTACTTAAGTGATACACACACTCCACTTTGGACTGCAAAAGCTACAATCTTTTACAGGATTTAATGCAATTTACCTTTTTGTGATATTGTAAATTAATAATTAATTCGTATAAAAATAATAATAATTTATCTTTTTATATTTTTTTAAAATAAAATAATTTACCAAGGAGATAAATTGCTAGCTATTTTTTTTTCATAAGGGATTAATTTGCTCATTTACAATATACGGGGAAGTTGCTTGTATTTTTCCCTCTTTCCATCGAAAACTAGATTCCGGGCTCTAATGCTTTAATTTCTTCTACAAATGCTCAAGCAGATAAATCAAATTTAAATTTAAAGGTGGAGAAGGATAAGCATCAAGTTATTTCAAGATCACCATCTCCCACTTTAAAATTCTGGTCATATATTTGGCACTACAAACAATTTTTCACAACGAAACATGAAGTCCGCTGTGTTTTGCCTCTTATTGATGGTGGTGGCACTTCTCACCGCCGTCTCGGTGGCCAGCGGCGATAAAGGATTCCCTAGAAAAGAGGAAATAGTGGAGCATGAGTTTTGGTGGAGAAGAGTTGCACCTCCACGTGCTGCGGTTGTGAGGCCGCCAGGGCTACCAAGGGTTCCTTGGCCACCACCTCCACGGACTGGGCTTCTGAGGCCGACGCCACCTCCTCAGCCAAGGAGGCCGCCTCTTACTCCGCCGAGGAGGTCTCCTCCTCCTCGTGTTGTCAGGCCACCAGGGCTGCCTAAGCCTCCTCGACGCCCTCCAAGAGGCTAAGGAGACTAAATCCCTCCTCAAATTCATTTTCATGATTTACTTTATAATAATGTCCAAATATAGTGCACGAGGAATTAAGCTCGTAAAAATACATATAATTACTTGCGTTGCCATTTCATAGTAACAAAGAAAACTTGAATTGAAGCCTTTATTTTGTGGATGTAATAACATTAACGATAAAACAATTTTTCCTTAAGAAGTGAAATATTTCTGTATTTATACTATGTATAAAAGTACCAATCTTTTCTGTTCCATTGTGGAAAAGTATGAATATCCTTAAGTAATCGTTTTAATAAGAAATCATAATTAGTTATAAAAAAGAATAAATTCTATCAAAAGAAGACTATTTAAGAGTGCCAAATCCTAATACATCCAAATTAACTGAACAACAATAAATATATCCAACTAAAATTAAATAAATGGGAGGTAAATTACATTTTTGGTCCAATAAGTGGACCTGGTTCTAATTTTGGGTCCCATACTGTAGATGATTCACACATGGCATCACATATGTATGTGCATCTTTTTTTTCCATTTAAGGACACTAAAGGGGTTTCCGCTAACTTGCTAATGGAGGGTGTTGTTTCCGTTAAATAGCTGGTACACTTGGAGGGAAAATGTACGATTTAGTAGAAAATTGTACCAATTTAGTGGAAAAGGCTAATTTCTTCTTTTTCCTCCTATAAAGAGCTAATTTCTTTTCTTCTCTATTCCATTTAGGAGGAAATAATTGTAAAACATGGCTGCTAATAGAGAAGGATTTTGTCACTGTGAAAAGGTTGCAAGTTTGAGAATATCATGGACCGACGACAACTCATATAGGAGGTCTTTTGGATGTTCGGGAGCTATCTGGGTATGATAACCCGGATAGCTTGGGAAAAAACCCACTGAAGTATGCAAGGGCAAGGGTTATCATACCCGGATAGCTCTCCAGAACCCAAAAAACCTCCTATCTGGGTTGTTGTCGGTCTATGAGGTTCTCAAACTTGCAACCCTTTCACAGTGACAAAAAACTTCTGCATTAGTAGCTATGCTCTACAATTTTTTTTCATACTAAATGGAAGAGAGAATAAAAGAAATTAGCTCTTTGTAGGAGGAAGAAAAAGAAATTAGCCTTTCCCACCAAATTGGTATAATTTCGCTCCAAATTGGTACATTTTCCCTCGAGGACTACTAACCACTTAATGAAACAACACCCTCCGTCAGCAAATTAACGGAAGCCCCTTTGGTGTCCTTAAATTGAAAAAAAATACACATATTTGATGCAACGTGTAAATCATCTACAATATGGAACAAAATTGAAAATAAGTCCACTAACAGGACAAAAAAGCAATTTACCCATAAATAGGCACGCAATATTTCTATGCGATTAATTTGTTGGAATCTAGCTATATCTATATCGATGTTGTATATTTTTTTTAGTTGAAATGGTTTTATTATAAATCGTCAAAGTAACAGAAATGTTCAGTAAAATAGTGAATCAACTAAGCACTCTACCAAATAGAACAAGCTCAACCTATATCGCTTTGATAGAATCTTCCAAGGCCAAAGCTATCCGGTTATTCATGGGGACAGAGTTTTCCAAACCCCAAACCCATTCAAGGAGCTCTAGAATAGAAACAGGACAATTCTCGAAGAGCAGCCTATTGCGTGAACCCCACAGAGTCCAGCACATGAAGAGAGCTCGAGCAAAACCTAGTCTGTCAAGATTTCAAAACATTCCACGAAAACTAGGCCTCCAGATTCATCTGATTACAGGAAATTGAGGTCCAAATAAAGCAGGATATAACCCATACAAGGCGAGCGAAGTGACAACGTAGAAGAATATGGAGTAGATCCTCGCCCTCTTCGCCACACAATGTGCAAGCGCCATTAATTAGCAACCTACGACTTGCAAGGTTGGAAGACATAGGGAGAGTGTCACTGCAAAGTCTCCAAGCAAACAACCTAACCTTCAATGGAACAACAACACACCAAATAAAGCCTTAGCCCTCAGTTTTGTAAGATTTCAAACTAGCAGGGCCAATATGCAAATGTGGAACAGCTCTGTCACCGATAAGTTGGTACGCGCTCCTAACAAAATATCTTCCATGTTTCTCGAAGTGCCAATGGAGTTGGTCCAAGCTATTTCGGATTTGGCAATCCCCAAGATAACCCCCACATCTTCCGGCCGAAAAACCTTACGGATTAGTGCCTCGTTCCATCCCCTTGTTTTATCTAATAGCCTATCCACAGTAGCATCCTCATAGAGAGTATTTAGAGCGGTGATACCTGAAATGTC
Source organism: Sesamum angolense (assembly GCA_034509725.1). Lineage (NCBI taxonomy): Eukaryota > Viridiplantae > Streptophyta > Magnoliopsida > Lamiales > Pedaliaceae > Sesamum > Sesamum angolense. The sequence goes on from JACGWL010000667.1 coordinate 105,037, forward strand.
TATAGCCAAGGGATCCTTCCATCCTTCCATATGCGCACACTCCAACCAGATCTAATGTGCCATCATAGCCCGATTGTGATCAGTTTGCGCGCTGCGAGAATGCTGCGCCATGTGAATGAATACCCTGGCCCAGTAGTTGCTTGAAACACACCCGTATATGGGAAATATTTGTGCTTGAGCAGTCAGCTAAGCAGAGTGTTCGAATTTGTGATAATTCTCCACAATTTCTTAGCTAACATAGCTTGGTTAAAAACCCCCACCTTCCGGAGACTAAGTCCACCCTGTTCTTTCCTCGCACATAACTTATCCCATGAAATCTAATGCACTCTCTCCTAGACTCTTTATTGTGCCATAGAAAGCCAGCCATCATACCTTAAAGCTCGCGGCACATGGTAGTTTGAACAAGAAAACAACCTATCACAAATGTAGGCATGGCCTGCACAACAAATTTGAGCAAACCCAACTTACCAGCTTGTGACAAATTCTTGCATTTCCAACTTTGTAACCTTGTCGACACTGTATCTTTCATGGACTAAAAGACCTCCCTCTTAGAGTGTCCCACGAGGGCGGGAAACCCCAAATATTTCTCGTGTTTGGCAACCACTCAAACCCCAAGTATATTAGCCAGATCAACCTAAATTTCATCGGAGGTGTTCCAACTAAATGCCAATGAGGACTTATCAAAATTCACCATCAACCCAGACTCCTCAAAAACCTTCAAAGTCCAACCCACGCAGTGCATAGCGTCCTTGGTAGCTTGACAAAAAATGAGTGTATTGTCAGCAAAGAGAAGATGCAACACACGAGGGTCGTGCCGACTAATGGGTACACCTTGTAGTTCCCCATTCGCCTTTGTCGTGGAAAGAAGATGACTGAGTGCCTCTGCATAAAAAAGAAACAAGTACGGGGAGAGGGAATCCCCTTTATAGAGATCGCATTGGGGGTGAAGATGACCAAACTTCTGACCATCAATTAAGAAGGAATAAGACACAATGGACACACACAAATAAATAAGAAAAATAAAGTGAGGATGAAAGCCTAACTTAGCTAGAACTCTCTCAAGGAAGCTCCATTCCATGCGATTATAGGCTTCGCTGAGATCCAACTTAAGTGCTGTGTATCCCACTGAACCCCAAGTCTTGTATTCCAAGTAGTGATTTAGCTCATAAGAAACTAGAACATTGTCAAGCTGGACATGAATAAATGCAGATTGGGACTCCGAGACAATATGGTGGATGATAGGTTTCAAGCGTTTAGTGAGCATTTGAGAAGCTATTTTATAAGAAATATTGTAGAGAATAATAGGACGCAAGTGGCTCATAGATTTAGGAGAATCACACTTAGGAACAAAGACAATATAAGTATAGTTAAATTTTCCATCAAAACGCCCACAGTTTAAGAATTCAAGAACAAAAGAAATAATCTCTGGACCAACAATATGCCAATACCTTTGATAAAAAACCAGAGACATCCCATCAGGTCCCAAGGACTTATAAGGATACATTTGAATCCATATTCTGGGTCTTCCACATGTGTGGCGGCAAATACATCTGGAAAAAGTTCGTCGTCACCTAGAGGGAGCTGTCAAGCCACTTTGGCTAGCCAATAAGGTATAGCTCCAGCTCCAGGCATGTTGGGCTAGCCGAATTTCCAACAGGAGTCTGCGAAGAATAAGGTTAATCAGGCAGCAAACCCTGCAACGTCCTCTACTGTGTACCGCGGGGGATCTTCCTCTATCGACATACACAGGAGGAATATGGTAAGTAAATTATATTATCTTTCAAAGTTTATCATTATTTTGTAAATATTATGATAAATGTTTTATTTTTCTACAAAAGGCAGAGCTCAATCAACCAACCAATCAAAAGGAACTTTTTGCCAAATGCTACAAGAAGAAGACCAACGATGTCTAGATCGGCCTGAGGCCAGCTGACGTAACGGCACGTATGATAACAATTTTATTTTTTTAAATAATTTTGTGGTAAATTTTTAATAATTTTATTTATTTTGTAGGAGACATTGCAGAAGCTGATGGAGGATCATCAACCTCAGCCAATGGCCGAGGACCACGATACCCTAATCGAATCGGAGGCTTCAGTGGCGATGACTAAGCAAAAGTTGTGGTTGGTTGTAGTTGAGGGCAAAAACAAAGGCCATGTATTCGGCCTTGATTCTGAGGCCCACATCTCCAGCCGAACCTACACGTAACCATTGCCACCCCCACGCCCACCAACACGGCCACAACCAAACTCTGGCAATGGAGGATCGCATGAGCTAACTGGAGGTGATGATGGATGTGATGGCCATGATGAGAAAAATGCAGACCAGCTCCTCGACTGTCGGACCGTCACAGCCGACCGCCTCTACTAGTCCCCCAGCACAGCCTCTGACAGACCCCCCGCATCGAACGAGTACGATATGGACATCGCTGATGAGGAGTGTTTAAATTAAGTTTTATTTTATTTTTTTCAATTTTGTAATTGGATAATATTTTATATTGATACAATATTTTTCCCTAATTATTCATTTTTCATCATTTTTATTACATTATGAAATTTCATATTTATTCAATTAATTAAAATCATAAATTTAATTAAATTTAATAATTAGAAATATAAATTAAATTATATTTTAAAAATTTTCATTAAATAAAAATCTAGGAATGATTTTAGTATTTGTAAAGAAAATATTACGAATCTTAAAATCAAGATCGTTCCATAGACCATTGCTAAAACAGTTCTAAATAAGTGTTCATATATAGGATTGACAGTTCCTAAAAGTATTGCAACACAACTAATGCATGCACCATAATGTGTTCCAAAACATATTCCCAACATAGTTACATGAGACTGTTCCAAACAAAAAATAAACCGTGACTAATACTATGTCAAAAATTGAGCACTATACAATTCCAATGATCATTTCTAAATATATCACTAATACAAATAAATACAATTCTAAAATTCAGCCATGAGTATTACAAACACCATTCCAAAAATAACCCGAAGTAAATTACATAATCGTTCCAAATCTTATCCAATGTGTTCCAATAAAAAAAAGTTTCATATTCAAATACACTATTACTAATAGTCACCAACGTGTTACAATACCCGTTCTAATTGGGAATGGTCATTCACCAGCCGTTCCTATATTTTTTGAGCGCCATCTATAATGATGGATCATAAACTATTCCAAACTTCAATTTAAAATAATTTCTTTAATTTCTAACTATTCCAAAAGCCAAAAAAGCCTCTCCTAAAACTACCCTAAATCCCCCATTTAATTATAGTGTGGTCCAGGGCATTTAGCAACCATATACTACCACAATTATATAAGTCAAGGCCAAGATATAGTTGCTCCATACACAAGGTTACAGTGATTTCTCAAGTCGGAGCACCAATTTATGTACTATCATAGCTAAGGAGTTCTTTTCATAAAGATCATGCCACACGGGCTTTAATATAATAACATCTACGAGTCAATTTAATGAACTTGATAACGAACTTGTCAAGCATCCACCAATGTGCATAGACGTTACATGTCCGTCGTCAATGAAAATATGATATACATCACATGGATACATCACTTCTCATTGCCCAATTTGGGGGTTCTCGACGTGGAAGATTTCCGACCAACCCCCAAAAGTTGGTGCTAGTCGCTATCAAATGCGCAACCTAATTTCATTGGTTTAATTGGGCTATGGGCTTTGTTCGTAAAATGCAGTAATAATGTATAATATAACATAACAAGGATGGCCAAAGAATAAACTATATTCATGATATTTAACATTACATGTAATAAGATCATTTACTATAGATTATAAAACAATAATGTAATTGATTTTCTGATCACCTATAGTAACAATCTCCCATTTTACCTTAAAGCAAATAGCCTATACTCTTCAAAACCATATTCTCACGTTGTTGAGTATGGCGATTTGTAAAACATGCTTGGTCAACAAATCTACTGTATTTTCCGCTGATATAACGTGATCCATCTGCACGTCGCTTCTTCCTACCATCTCCCAACCAGATGACAATGTTTGAGGATGTGTTCGGCCTGGTGACAAGATCTTGCTTCCTCTAGTTGCTAAATTGCCTCGTCGTTATTACAATACACAACTCGAGGCTTCGTAATGACAGTTACCATATCCAACTCTTGGATTTAGTTTTTTAATGCAAGTTGCTTCCTTAGTAGCTTCTAAAGTTGCTATGTATTCAGGCTCAGTGGTGGAGCAGCTCTAGTGCTTTACATGGTACTTTTTCAAGCAACTATTCCTCGACTAAGCTTAAATACATAATCGAGCTGAGATTAAGTATCATCTACTTTTGAATGGAAGCTGGCATCATTATACCCTTTCAGTTCTCCATTATTGTACACTTAGAACAAATCCTTAGTTCATCTCAAGTAGTTAAAGATAGTCTTGATGATAATCTGTTGATCACCAGCACATGCCTAAACGCAGCTTATGGCACTCAGAGCATGCACTACATCAAATCTTGTATACTGGACAATATACAGTATGATGATATCTTTGGCATCACTATGTCAATACATAACTACATGTTTGGTAATAATAGGTACCATAATCAACTCTTGGATGTAGTTTTTCATCCAAACTGCCTCCTTAGTAGCTTCCGAAGCTGCTATACTTTGAGCCTCAATGGTGGAGTCAGTTGTACTGTCTTACTTGGTATTTTTCCAAGCAACTCCTCCTCCATTGAGCTTAAATTATAAACAAACTGACATTTAGCAACATTAAGGTCTGACTGGGGTTGGCATCATTATACCCTTCTAAGTCTCCATTTTTGTACGCTAAGAAAAAATTCTTAATTTTTCTCAAGTATTTAATGATAATCTTGATCTCAAATTTAAGGATAATTTTGACGTCAATCCAGTGTTGATCACCAACACATGCTTGATAGTGGCTCGTGACATTCAGAGCATACATTACTCTAGGTATTGTACATTGGATATTATACAATATGCTACCAACAATGGAGGCATAGGAAATGTATGACATTTTCTTGATCTTCTTAGGACTGATTCTTGAAGATCTCCACTTCATGCATCATGGGAAGAAAACCTCATTTCCAACTTTCCATTTTGACGCTTTTCAAGACTTTGTTGATGTATGAGATTAGATCAATCCTAACAAGCTATAGATCTATCTTTATAAATCTTGATGCACAAGATGTAAGATGCCCCACACATATCCTTCATGGTGAACTGGGTAGATAACTATACTTTAATGTCCCTTAACATCTTCACATCATTCCTAGTAAGTAAGATGTAATCCACGTAAAGTATTAGGCACGCAATTATACTCCTACAAATGTTTTTATATACACATGGATCATACTTGTTCTTGATATAATCATAACTCTTTATGACCTCATCAAAACGAATGTTCCAACCTCGGAACACCTATTTGAGTCCATAGATGGCCTTTTGGAGTTTGCAATCTTTTTGCTCACTCCCCTTTGATATGAAACCTTTCGGCTGATACAATACTGATCTCTTCTTTAACAAAACCATTGAGGAATGATGTTTACACATCTTTTGCTATATTTTGTAATAATAATACGATGCCACTGCAATCAATATCCTAATGGATTTAGCCATGGAAACCGTCGAATAGGTTTCCTCAAAATCCATTTAGGTGCTTTGAATATAACCCTCGGCCACCAACTGTGCCTTGATGGTCATTACCTCATCTAATCCAAGTTTTTTTTTGAATACCGATTTGCACCCACGAGTCTAACACCTTTAGGTGTATGTACTAAGGTCTATAACTTCTTTGAATATATAGATTCTATTTCAGATCTCATGGCTCAAGCACTCGTCCCAAATTGATGTCAACATTACATCTTCAAACTTTCTTGGATCATTATCCAACTGACTGGTCAATCCTAGCATACCATATCTCTCAAGTGGAAGGGATACTCTAGATAACTTTAGGAGGGTTTGCGTGTTGTTATCAATAACCTTAAGAGTTGATGATGAATTTGCTTCTCTTGAGGGTTGCTTCTTTTGATTGTTCAAGCAACAACTCCTCTCTTTGAGTATTGTATGAATTTTTTTTTTTTTTGAGGAACACTGCATTTCTTGAAATAAACACGTTTTGTTTTGAGAGATCATAAAATAAGTATCCCTCTGTTTACTTTAGCTACCCAACAAACCTACATAAATTGGATATTAAATCCAATTTATCTTTCACTAGTTTCTTGACGTACGTTGGACTTCCCTATACCTTAAGTTATTTATAGAAAGGAGGTTTGTTATGCCATATATCATACGGCGTTTGGGCCAAAGTCTTGATGGTACTATGTTCAATAACTTGGCAATCATCTCAAGTGCATAACCTAGAAGAATAGAGACAATTTGGGAAATCTTAGAACTCACCGCACCATGTCCAATAAGATTCAATTCCTCTTTTCAAAAAGCCATTGCCATTCTAGGAGGAGCCCATTGAGAGTTAGTGCAATTATATTTTAAGTAACCTAAGAAATCGCCACTTAAGTACTCACCTCGGCCCCTCGATCGGATCCAAGGACTTAGATTTTGTGACTTGTTTTCTTCTCTACTTCAAGTCTGAACTCATTGAACTTTTTAAAAGCTTCAGAACTGTACTTTGTTAAGGAAACATAATCATGTTGCCAATCATCGTCTGTAAAGGTTTCAAGTAGTTGAACCTAATTCTGTCCTAAGTCATTAGTAGTCCCATACATTTTTATGGATCAAATTCAACACATCCTTGGCAAGATTACTCTATCCAACAAAGGGGAAAATTAGTTTTTTTAGTCTGCTAAGTATGCTTAATATTAATTTTAGTCCGATAACCATTCTCTATTTTTTTTAAGTCTAGTAACTTGAAAAATTGATGAATTTAGTCCGAATTAGAATTTTTCTACAAAATTTTCAGGCAAGATTTTGAAAACTAATCGAAAATTGCCTATGTGGCAGGTAATTTGTTTAACTTTCAGCAACTTATACACATGTACAGCCACATGCAATGACATGTAGCCATTAATGCTAACTGGACATTATTTAAGTATCAAAATTCTAAAAAAATATATAAATTTTATAATTTAATTTAAAAATTAAATTATAATTACAATACAAATTATATTCTATTAATTACTTTGAATAATTATTCCATATGTATTTAATTAAAATAATATTATTTATTATAAATAATATTAAATACTTTTAAATAATAAATTTGACCGTAGAGGAGAGATAGTGACATCGCTACCCCCACAAGTAAGGGTGGGCAACACCTCACCCTCTTCACCTCTAGGTGAGGGTGTTGCCCAGATCGACGCGGACACACCCCTCTGTTGGGGGCTGTTGGGAGGTGGGGCTAATGGTAGGCGACGATGGCAGGAGTTGGGGTTGGAGAGGCGACTGGTTGGGTTGGGGGGAAGTGGATGGGAGGCAAGGGGAGGGTTTGTTTTTTATTAAAATAATCATTTAATTTTATAAGTTATAGTATAATTCAAAATAGTAGAACATATCTTCCACTTCATTTTAATTGCCACATAGGTTTAAAACTCTCCAAGATATGCGTAGGGTGGTCTTCCATGTAATATTTCTGGTCATGAAAGATAAGACTATAAATTGGTGGCCCTCTCTAATCAATTTTTAAGTTATTGGGTTTAAAAAAATATGGGCATAGTTATTGCAATAAAAATTAATATTGTGTAACTTAGCTGACTAAAAAAGTAATTGTTTTGAACAAAGGACTTTGCCATTATTTTTCCTTTTGGACAGGATTCGCAAATATGAAGATAGTCTAAATCCTCTATCCCTCGACAGAATCATGCCAATGTTCGAACTCTTTGCGTACGGCATTACTCTACCATTCAGGAAGGCAAATAGGGGAAATTTGTCAAGCACATTGGTGCAATTTTCAGAATCCAAAATAATTTTGAGATTTCGGAGCCAATCACAATAGTTAATTTGCTCCCTTAAGACGAATATTTTCAAGTGTAATGGAAAGCGGATTCTAGGACAGAATGATCAAAATCAAAATAAAAGAAAGCGAAAGTTAGCATTCATTCTTAATGTTAAATATAGAATTTAAGATTTGGTCTTTTAGTCACAAATTACGCCCACTATTTCTTCAAATTTCACCAACACCCAAGTGGTCTTTCGAAAAATATTTTTCTACTGGGCTTGAAGTCCACAACTTAATTTTCGTACTCCGCTTTTACGATTCACATGAAAATTATTTTATGGAAGGTAACTCTTTACTATTCTCATCTCCATGAGATCACCAAGTCTTTTCACTCACTTTCCACGCAACTTCGATGACTCCACGTGAACTGCTTTATTATGCGTTAAACTCAACCCATCAACTAAAAGATAATCTTACATGTCGCCCCACATGACTTGTGAGTTAGAGTACTACTAAAATGGTCTACTTATTTCGTAATGATAATTCAAATTTCCACTAATTGCAAAAAATACTGGAACTCATAAGACCACGATTTGAAAGGTGGTAGCATCGTATACCACACCATTACGGATGAAAAAGTTGGATTATCAAATACTTTTTATTTAATTCATTATGGGTGTAATATTTAAATTTGGTCTTTCCGAATTAGAGTTTATGTTTTTCATGACTTCAAGATTCTATTTCAATATTCATTATGTATTTTGTATTTTTGTTGTTCATATATCGTATACATAAAAAAGTGAAGCATGATAAGCACCACATGCAAAATAAAACCTAGCATGCCAAAACGGCTGAAAAATTCTCAAAAAATGTCCAAAGCTGCAGTGTTTATAATTGGATAAATTACAACAAGCTTATTTGAAACTCATATAATTGCATAACTCTCTCATTGTTAGAGAAATTACAAATATTTTTTATATTGAAAAAAAATGAGTCCATTAACTTAGTTCTCATACAATTTTAATCCACTAATTATGATAATTATAATATTTTATACACTAGATTTGAAAATTACTTCAATTAGGTCCAATTTAGGATTTTGCTGTCAATTCTCCAATGAATTGAACGAAACTCAATGATGTGTCAATTAATTATTTATTTGTCCAGCGAAATGAGCCATGTCATTGTCTAACGTGGTTAATAAGTACACTAGGCATCTTATATGGCTTAATTGTATATAAACATATAGATAATTATAAAATAAAATTATTATATAATTAGTATATAATTATTGACAATTGGGCGACAGTGGTCGGCCAATGGTGCTAGGGAGTGATGCACCATCGCTCCCATTTGCTGGAGGCGACGTCGCCCGCTTCTATGGCGGGCAAGGGTGGGGATGGGGACGGGGACGGGCAATGGCGAGGGTTGGGGGAGTATCTTGAATCTAAAATAATTATCTCTAATAGAGACAAATGGATTGGGCTTGTTAGATGGATGCTAAAATTAGAGGTATTGATAATTTTTTTTAATAATAAATTAATATTTATGATTATGTCAAATCTGATGATAACTCGTTATAAGTGATCTTAATTTTATAATTTTGGATATAATGAATGTTAACGTGGCTGGTTTTGCCGCCTGCAAGAGGAGGATGGTTATATATAGAGAGAAATCAAAACCAATCAATATTGCTAGTAATACATTCACATTAAATGAGAATATTGTTATAATATCAATTGTCAATAATTCGAATCATTGTTGATGAAGAAGCAAGAGATATGTTTCATCTTCAACACGCATCCTTGTCTTGAAGACTGAGGAACCTGTAATGTTAATGATGACCCTTGAGAACAACTTTCTGCTTCATGGAGGCCCTCCATTAATTCATTCATTCATTCACTATCTATATCCTCATATGATTGAAAAACATTCTTTTTTGTGTTCAACTTTATATTAATTTCATTTTTCTCTCTTTTTCTTCTCTCACTCATTTTTACAATATATATCATAATTATCTTTCTTAAATTTAAAAATTAATTATACATACATATTTGAGTGTGACATACATACTTAGTAATAATTAAATATTTATATAGGGTGAATTAAATTATTATGATCTATATGCATACAGATAAAATTCACTCAATTTGCTTGACGACATTTTTTTCTTTTATTGATTAAACTAATTAAGCTACACAATTTACAAGCCGATAGATTAATTAATGTCAAGTTACGACCACCTCATTTAAGAGTTTAAATTGTTAGATAGGGTAAAATGTAATTTACCTCTTCTTGATATGATGAATGAGCAAAAAACCCCTGTGAAAAATAATTTAACAAACTACCCCCTGTTTTTTGTTAATTTTCAAAAAATTTACTAATTTTTTTATAGAGAAATTTTTGTTGCTAATTAATACGTAAAATTATCGTTGCTAATCTATATTATTTAATAGAAGAAATTTACTTGCTAATAAATTTAGCAATGAAAATTTACTTGCTAGTTAATTTAACAACAAATTATTTAAAACGTACATTACAAAATGTAGATTGACAACAAAAATTAAAATACTAATTAGTCTGTCGTTGATTCTAGCATCAATCTTTTTATAATTATTGAACTATTTTTTTGTAGTGTAAATAGCCATCCCATTTAAAAAATTAAACTGTTGAAAAAATTATTTAATATTTAATATGAATAAAAACATGCATTTGGTAGTGGGACATAATCGGCATAATTAGAGGTTCAATGTTAGTAATGCAAACAGTGTGATAGAGAGATTGTTTCCAACTACTGAGCTTTCCCATCAGCTTGGAATATTGAGGTTCATGAAAATGATGCCTTCTCCTCTTCACGCTAAAGCTCACTTCCACCATAGATGTATCCCCACACGCATTATTTAAGACTACTGTATGTACATTTTGAATCTAATAAATTAAGACGCAATAAAACAGTATATATATTAGTAATCAAAATACTAAATGAAATTGTTAAATTAAGTTGTTTCTAAGTATATACATTGATTAAGTTATAAGATTTTGTTTGTTTATCAGAATATAATTTTGAAAAAATTAATGGTGACAAGATCTTTATCTAATTAAGTTTTCATTATTGATAATTAATTGTTATTATATTGATACCAAAAATGAGAGTATTAACTACAAAATTAAATAATAATATGTCATATAATAGAAAAAAAAATTGTCACTATAATGATTTTCGTAATTATAATAATAGCAAGGGTAAAATGCAAGCAATTTCTTTGTGATATAGCAAATGATTAAATTATCCATTATTAAAAAAATAAAAATTTATCTTCCTATATTTTTAAAAATACAGCAATTTACCTTCCCGTATGTTTCACAATGAAGTTACTTACCTCCCTGTGTAAGAAAAAAAATTGCTTCATGTTTTCAAAAAACATAGAGTATAAATTGCTATTATTTTTTTATAGAAGATAATTTATTTATTTGTAATATCACACGGAGATAAATTGCTTTAAACCCATAATAGTAATATATTTGGGAGTAAAAATAGTCAAAAGCCATATTGTTGATAAAGAAAAAGTTATATTGACACTTTAAATAATTAACAATACAATTGTCTAAAGACAATAATATGACAACAAAAGAATTGATAGTATATATAATGGTACTTGCTATCAATTTATGTGTAAGAAATTGTTTACAGTGATAATTTTAATAAGTGTCTAAATAATTATTGTCAATAGGGTCAAAATTGTAATGATGTGACAGAACAATTTTTGTTTTTTCTTTTATCACTCAAATTAATCAATAAAATAATGTACAGATCATGGCTGATGATAATTCGTTTTTATCATTGTGGAGTAACTCCTAACAAACTAATATGTAAAATTATTAGTAATTTTGGTTTTAATTAATTTGCAAATAAATGCTTTAACTTTGGAGTTGTTGTTTGAGAATGTAATTTTTTGGGAAAAATGCAATATATCCATGATATGGGATTAATGAAATCACTCGTGAAATATAAAAAAGGCCCTCAGAAGTGGTTAAAATTACAAGGGATACCTGAAGCATCCAAGTCAGCCGGGTCGGCGGGCCGGATTCAGATCGCTCCGGACCCATGACCCCACCTGGGTACACACTCCGCAAATCCAGTGACCCGACCCGCTTATGTGACCCGACCCATATAACAGCCGTTACCAACCATTGATCTTCACACCTATAAACTCGGATGATGCCATGTACGTAGAGTCATATGCATGGACCCCTCAACCAGCAGATGGATCCAATCGGTACTATAAATACTTCATACCTAATTAATTTATTGCTAATATTTAATCATATACCTATACGCTCTAGATCGCTTTGAGTTGATATTTTGCTACCCACTCAATTTCGAACACCTCACTGACTTGAGTATCGGAGGGTCTCGATTGGGTGCCCCCCACTCTATCTCAAACACCTCACAGACCGCGACCCACGACCCCAAAACAACCCACCCATTTGATGTAAAAAATGAGTAAAAAAAAACTTCTATAAAATATAAAATAACAAATTATCTCATGTGTCTTGAAAAATAAAATAAATTACCCCCTATCTAAAAAATTGAAGGAGGTAAATTTATTTTATTTTTAGAAACACGGGTGGTAATTTGTTATTTTTCTCATAAAAATTTATTTACTCATTCTACATATGACAAGGGGTAAAACGCGTTTAACCCTAATTTTTTTGCTGTTCTTTCATATGAATGAATATCTTTCTTCATATATTAATTAATTTCATTTATGCATGCACTTTGATTATGAATTAACTAGCATGGCAAAATTATAACTATAGGGAATTTTGCACGTTATTTTTGTTTAAATGCATTTTCAGTTCTATAACTTAGGTTATTTGTTATTTTGTCCTTTAATTTTATAGGGTAATATATTAATCTTGTATCTCTTTAATTTTCAGAACTTCAGTCTTTTTTTCACTAAAGTTCACCTCCACCTGTGAGAAGGGTGAACTCCGGAAGAAAATTGAATGAAATCACAAAACCTAAAAAGTTGTAGGACCAACAATGCTACTCTAGAAAGTTTAAAGACAGAAATGCTAAAAAAATGCTTAAAAAGTATGTATAGAACTCATCATGTTAAGACAGTTGAGAAGATGGATATATGAGAAAAACTTGTCGAGGAGAGCGGTCTTATGCCAGCGTTAATTAAGGATGGTGTTCCTGCATTTATAGAATGGGTCAAGTCTCGATATGCATATATGGATGGTGAGAAAATCAAGTGTTCGTGTTGAAAGTGCTAAAACGAAGTTTTTAAAACACCGAATGAGGTAAATCTTAACTTGTAGATCAAAGGATATATGTCGAAATATTATAATTGAAGTTTTCATTGCGAGGAGAGGGTGCAGGAGTACTTTGATGCCGTCGTCGTGCCCCCTTTTCAGGAAGAGCAAACTCCAGCTACTTAGGAGGAGGGTACTAGTACACACTGGAGTAATGTGGTGCAGATGGATTGGACGTAGAAAATGGTTTTTTATGCTGTCAGTCCTGCTTTCTAGTCTTCTAATTATAACCAGAAAAGTGCACCTGAAGATGGTACGAGGTCATGTTTTACTGATGCTAGGTCTAGTTCATATTACGGCGTGGACCCCCATCATTATGTGTCTGGGCTGTCAGGTGATTTTTACGATGTAGTGCATGCTGCAGACCAGCTACTGTGGAATGGTTGCACCTAACCTCAATTAGCAACAATTGTTAGTTTGGTCACTATCAAGGTCGAGGCAACTTTTATAAGCGAACATATGATCAAATTTCTAGTGGGGTAACAATATATTGCCTAGCAATCACACCCTACCCCTCGATTACTATAATACAAAAAAATTGATAAAAGACTTAGGTTTACTTGTTTAAAAGATTAATACGTGTAATAATGACTGCTTGTACTGGAAGGACGACACTAATATGGACTACTACAAGTTTTGTGGAGAAGTTAGGTACAAGCCGACTAAGGAGCAAAATCTTAACCTCGAGAAGACCCCATATGCCATTCTTAGATACTTGCCGCTTACCCGTCGATTGCGAAGGTTTTATGCTTTATAAGCGACTACCAAGCACATGACGTGGCATGCCAACTATCAAATAGAGGAGGACTCCATATCATCCGTCCGATCGGATGGTCCGCTTGGAGGCGATGATGGTCGATATGATAGCCATGATGAAGACCATGTAGGCCAGCGCCTCGACTGCTACCCCGTCACAGCCTACCGCCTCGCGTAACGCCCCATCACAGCCTCCGACAGACCACTCTATCTATAAGGATGACGATATGGACCATGCTGATGAGGTTGGCGAGGTTTAGATTAAGTTTTTTTTTTTTTAATATTTGTAATTGAATAATTTTTATATTAATATAATACTTTCTTTCCCATAATTATTCATATTTTAAAGTTCACTGCATTCCATTATTCAATATTTATTTAATTAATCAAATTAATATAAATAATTAATTATAAATATTAAATTATTATTTAATTATAATTATTTTCTAAAATATTTAATTTTGAAACGGTTTTAGGAATATCCAACAAACAGTTACACAAATTCACAACCTACTGTTCTCATAATAATTACATCAGTTCCAAAAATGTATTCCTAATAAAGGATAAATCCATTCGTATGCATATTTCAAAATAAATGAGTATGTATTCAATGGTCCGTTTCAACCTATAATCCTACAACAACATATTCAAACAAATGAAAATCGTTCCTAAGAATATTCCAAAGTATGCTTAAATATTAGTTTCAACGACCGTTCCAAAATACATCACCCCTATACACAACCACCATACCATTTTTAAGTAAATAGTATTGCAAAGACCGTTCCAATACTTTCAAAAAGTTTTATAAACAACCGTCCCAAAATGTAAAAACGTGTTCCAAATAAAGAACTTATATTTTTATAAGGTCATATGCAATTAGGAACGGTCAGTTTATATGTGGTACAAATACCATTAAACATTAGGAACGGTCTGTATCATGCATTCGTTCCTAATTTTTAAGAACACCGTCTATTACGGAAGACTTTCCGTTCCTTCACCTTTCCAAAAATCAGTTCAAAGTAATTTTGCGTTCCAAAAATTAAAAAAAAATCATTCCTAAATCCAGTGCAAACCTAGCACTTTTTTATAGTGATAAACCATTGCAACCGTAGAAAAATGACATAAAACATAAATAGACTATCTATACTTTATTATCAATGAAGGAGGACTCTTCAGTACTGTCTCACCTATATATTCTTAGTTGGCTATTTTATCTTTTTATATTTAATTTAATTAATTTATTTATTTCTTATATAACTTGGCACTCCATTTTTGTGAACTTCTATACATAGAAAAAGTCGAACAAATCTCCATAAATTATAACTTTCATATACAGACACTTGAATATTTTATTTTAAATTATTTTTTATGATGATTGCATTTAATTTATTAAAAATATTATTTATTTATAATACTTTTTTTTATATACATACATAAAGTGTGTTGTTATTGTCAGTACATAATTAAGTTGTTGCTTCAAACCTAATTAAACAAGTAGTCAAGCCCACCTCTTTATATCTACATTGCTTGACCAACAACATAACATATCCTCACTCTCTACTCTATGGTGAATGATTAGTAGATGAGTTAGCCCACCAAACTGTTTTCTCTTTTATTTGTATCTTTTCAACTCATTTATCTATTTCTTATTTAATTTTGCCACATGGACTGAGTGAGTGAACTGAAAGGGGATGATTTTATGTTTTATGGAAGGTAAACTAATTCATTTGTTCCTCAACAAGGTTCTTTAATTTCTTTTATTAGTGTGTCACATAATTGATACTAAGTAAACCGTGGAATTATTTAGAATAAAATATTTTTATGAATTATATTATATATTAGGTTTTGTTAAGAATATATATATATATATATGTATATATAAATAAATAGTAATTTAATATGAATATGTGGTTTATGAAAAATTGTTGATAAAAGAAGATATTCTGCTATACAAAAAATTGATCATTTTCTACACTGTAAATCACTACGGCTTAAAAATCATAGTAAATCAATGCTATATCTACTACGTTCAAACAAAATTGATGCTAAAGTTAGGACAAAATGCTTTTTTAGTCCCCTGAAATAAGAGCAAAATTTATTTTGGTACCACAACTATAATAGGTGTCGTTTTTAGTCCTATAAAACTCATAATAGTGTATTTTTAGTCCCAAAAAGTTGCATGCGTTGTGGTTTTCGGACTAATAAGGCATTACTTTGGACTAAAAATGTATTATAATTTTGGGACTAAAAAGGCCCAAAATCACATCTTTTTTTAATTAAAAAGGCGCGATTTTAAGTTTTATAGGACGTCACATGCCATAGTTGTGGTATCAAAAGAAATTCCGTCCTTATTTTATGGGACTAAAAATATATTTTACCCCTAAAATTTAAGTTTTCACCACAATCGGTCAACATTTGCCATGGATTTACCTATGACCAGAATAATTGCCACAATTTTTAGCTGTAACAAATATTCTAGCATTCCATGTAGAATCAATGGCTAATAGCCATTGTGCTGCCTTTGTTAATTAATTTCAACCCGAATTTTTTACTTTAACCATAACAATTTACTGCAACAAAAAACCATACTTCTTTCAGTGATCGCATATATATATATATATATATATATATATATATATATATATATATATATATGTTTAGATTGGGGGAAAAAACAACGAAGATAAGAAAAGGCGTATAGTGTGTTTTTCTCAACTAAATTGTGCTTTAGTTATTTATCTTTCATGCTAGACTTCTTATGCTTCTGACATGATAAAGTTGAGATTCTTCTATCTTACTAATCAATGAAATGCTAAGATAAATTAAGACACAAATGTTCATATTATGTAGGTAAGCATGCGTGTATTTATCTATTTATTTTTGTGTTCATGTATTTGTTTGTTGCACTTGTTCACATGCTATAGTTTCAACAACCACCCCCAACACTAGCGCGAAGCCGTGACGCAATATTGAAATCGCACCTTCCTTGACATCGAAATAAAGGGTTTAGTTTAGCAACATTGCCTTATTTTTCTCCACATTCACAAAGTCCTCTATCTCTCTCATCCCAATTCTTGCAACTAGCCCTTTGATTCATTCCCTTTTCTATCTCATCTAGCTACAACTCTTCTTTTCTCATCACAATCCTCTCTCTATATATCTATATATATATGTTCACCCCATAGTAGAAATTGATGTAACAAATTACTCTCAATCATGATGATGTCTTCATCTCATCACTTCTCCTTGTGTTCAATGGCACTGGCTCTAGTTCTTGCCCTGGTTCTTCTATTTGTTTCCCCTGCTGTTTCAACTTCCAGGAACCTAATCGGCCACCAGAACGTGAAAATGGGCTTCCAGGTGACGCTGAAACATGTTGATTCTGGTGGGAACTTCACAAAATTCGAGCTCTTGCAACGTGCCATGAAGCGAAGTAGGAAGAGAATGGAAAGGCTTTATGCAATGGCGCTAGCTGCATCAGATGCCAGCATCGATGCCCCTGTTCGTGCTGGAAATGGTGAGTACCTAATGGACTTGTCGATTGGCACCCCGCCCATGTCTTATTCTGCTATACTAGATACTGGGAGTGATCTGATTTGGACCCAGTGCAAGCCGTGCAAGCAGTGTTTCAATCAGCCAACTCCCATATTTGATCCGGTAAAGTCATCTTCTTTCTCCAAGCTGTCGTGCTCTAGCGATCTTTGCAGCGCCCTTCCCTCATCTTCTTGCACGGCTGGCAGTTGCGAGTATTTGTACACGTACGGTGATTATTCATCGACTCAAGGCTTCATGGCGACCGAAACGTTCACGTTTGGCAAGGTTTCGGTACCAAAAGTTGGGTTCGGATGTGGACTTGATAACGAAGGAGGCGGGTTCGATCAAGGTGGCGGGCTCATGGGCCTGGGGCGTGGTCCGCTGTCGCTCATCTCCCAACTTGACGAACCCAAGTTTTCATATTGTCTAACATCAATTGATTCCACAAAAACCAGCACACTTTTGGTGGGATCTCAAGCAAGTCTCAATACCAGCAGCCAAATGGATTCAATCAAGACCACACCACTGATAAAAAACCCATCATCACCATCTTTTTACTATCTTTCCCTTGAAGGGATCACGATCGGTGACACCCGATTGCCCATCAAGAAATCCGCTTTTGCACTCAATCAGGATGGCAGTGGGGGCATGATCATCGACTCGGGAACTACCATCACGTATTTGGAGCAAAGTGCATTCGATCTTGTTAAAGAAGAATTCACCAAACAAATGCAACTTCCGGTGGACAAAAGCGGCCAGACAGGACTGGAACTGTGCTTCAGTGTTCCATCCAACTCTCAAAGCATTGAGGTGCCGAAGTTCATCTTCCATTTCGAGGGTGGTGCAGATTTGGACTTGCCGGGGGAGAACTACATCATTGCTGATCAGAGTGGAGTGGCGTGCTTGGCAATGGGGAGCTCTCTTGGAATGTCCATCTTTGGGAATTATCAGCAGCAGAATACGTTAGTGGTTCATGATCTTGTCAAAGAGACTATAGCATTTGTGCGCACGCAGTGTGATCAGTTGTGAATACTTTGTTACCATTATAGATCGTCTTCTATATGAAAAGAGTAAATCAGGGGAGAAAAGGAAATAAAACAAGAATACATTGAGTTCGTTTTTTTCATGCTAATGTTGCTTGTATTTTATTTTTAATGAATTTAATTGTTTGTTTTCTCTCTCTATTTTCCTTCTTCCAATTTTTTTCTTGTAGGGATAATTACATTCCCCCCTTACGAATTTAGTGTAATTATAATTAAATCTCTTGTGCTTTGAGAAATTACATCTAGCACTCTTAAGGTTTGCTTCCGTTTAATAAATAAGTCTTTCCGTTAGTCAAAATTAACTAAATTTACTGATATTAACAAAAATTTGAATAAAACTTAATATTTATTTGACTTATTGCGCATGCCAAAGAATTTTTTTCGACTAAACTAACTATATAACGGTGAAGATATACCTCTTTGGATGCATTAATACATGAAGATGTATGAGAGTTATTTGATCATAAAACGATTTATCTAATTTGCAATAAATTAGTAAAAAGTCCGTCATGTAAATGTTGGTTTTTTTCTGATTTTTTTTGTTAATATCAACAAATTGGGTGAAATTCGATTAACAAAAAAACTTATTTATTGGAGGAAAGCAAACCTCAAAGGTGTTAGATGTAATTTTCTAAACTACAAAAAATTTATGTATAATTACATCAAACCTCATGAGAGGAAAGTGTAATTATTTCTTTCTTTTAATGTGTCTCTCTTTACATCGTGGACAACTTATTAGAAAACAAAACCAATTCTTAAAAGCAAACCATCGCTTTCACTATGTTTGGATTTGGTTGTGGCCCATTCCCTAGATGGGGCGAAAACCAATCCTATGTTTGATTGCAAGTTTGTACACCTTATTTAGATGTTTTGATTGTTTATTTTTGCCTCTTTTTTTTTTTTTTTTCCAGCCCAAGTACATGTATATACATACATATTTCAGTCACAAATAAAATATTATATATACACACTTATATATATATATAAATAGATATATAAAAAATATGATTTGACAATAACAATAACTTTTATCTCTCAAATCCCAACATCAAATATACACCAAGATTTAGAATTATTTTATATTATCTCAAACCAGAAATTCAAACATATTATCTATCTCAAATACATACTTATTTATCTTTATTTTTCTCTCTGATCTACTCCAAAACACCAAAACAAAACACTACAAAAACAAAAAAAGTCTAAAGTGAAAGAGAGAAATAATATTAAAATTCAACATAATGTTTGGATTTGTTTTTGGAGTGTTTTGTTTTGGTGTTTTGGAGATAGAGAGAGGAAAACAGAGATAAATAAGAGTGTGTTTGAAATAGATGGTATGTTTGGATTTGTATTTTGAGATAATATAAAATAATTTAAAATAAATAGTGTATGTTTGATGTTGGGATATGAGAGACAAATTTACTGTTGATTGTCAAATTATTTTTTTTATATATACTAGTAGTAACCACGTGACGTTGCACGTGATACTTATTACCTTGACAAAATATTTATATTATTAAAAAAGTTTAATTAATAAAAAATATAAAGTATTTCATCAATTAATAAATATTATTTTAAAATTAATAAATACTTTATAAATGAAAAGATCTTATTCATTAAGTTTAATGAATTTGAACTTTTAAAAATTATTGTAAAAGCTTTATGTTCGATGAAAATTCAAAAGTTAAATAAAAATATAACTAAATTAGTTGTTATGTACACATGATTTCGTTGATCATTTCCTTGTTCAATTTTGTTGGCAAGAGACAGTCTCTTATTTGGCTTCATGAATTTTTGAGTCTTCTTGATGAAATTATTTATTATCTACTAACTACATACCGTTTGAGTTCCAATTCGTCTTTCTTATTCATTGTTTATTTTTTATTGTCTCTCAAATATACTAAATCATTTTTATTTATTTTTATCAATTTGATGCATTTACTTTGTCAACTTAATTGAAATATTGAACCAATCAAAATTGAGTGAATTAATTAATATTTTTTTTATTTTCTTTTATAATAGGGAATGTATCCATTTTTTTAGGCATACCCTCGTGCGTGTGGACAATCAACATCTATCTTAATTTTTATTAATTTTTTAAAAGATAGTTATAAAAATTATAAACATGTTATAAATTTTGATTATTTTAAAAATATCATTAGTAATAATATTTATTTAAGTATTAACATAATAATTATGATATGGTGCATAATAGTCATAGTTTATTAAGATATGTTTAAGAAATATCCTTGACGAATATATAGTTTCACTGCAATATTTGTGAATTTGTTGATTCTATTTTTCAATTTGCTTCTCTTGAACTTTGTTTATTTTCGTATTACTAAGTAATTATTTTGATGCAATTATTGAGAAATATAGTTTTAACTTTGACTTTTCTATGAAAAATTCTAAGAAAAATAGATTCTTAGATCTTGTAGGTTATAGCAAATTATATGCATTTTGCTATAAACCTTATAATATTTTATTTGGGTCTATTTAATTTACTTCTTGTTAGTAGCAAAATTCATGTTACAGTTTACATATTTTAAGACAATTTAATAACTTAATATACTAAAGTTGAAAGCACTAATATTTCTCTTTTTTTACCTTAAAATCCAAACTCTTTTTTTTTAAAAAAAAAAAAAATCTAAGATTCAAAAATGCAATTTCTTTTATAGTACTCTTCTTTTTAAAAAACATCTAATTAATTTATGCTATTTGCAAAAATATATCTAATCATGCAGCTAAACCCCAAGTAGAAATTATCTTACACATACATTCAAAAATGCAATTATTTTATTTTTTTTTAGTTCAATAATTCTTGAAAAAGTGCGCTAGAAATTTACTTAAAAAAACTTGCTCTTTTCTAGTACAATTTCAAATGGTCAACTTAGTTATGTTTTAACACAATTTTAATTTTACAACAAGATTTTTTATATTGTAGTTCGTTTTATGATTTTAATATAACTACATCTAATATAAGTTCTCGTAGACTTTTTAACAATTAAACTATCTCAAATCAAATTGAAAAGCATCATAGAAATCAACCCAAAGAATTCAAGCAAAATTTTAAAAAGTATATAATTTTGAATGCAGATCTATGTGCTACATAACCTCATTCTTACATTCTTTTTAAATTTTGTTTTAAGCTCTCTTGGAATCTTGATAACTATTATTGCCAATTATTTTATCCCTACTAAGTTAATCCAACATTTTTTTTCTATTTTTTGTGAGATTTTTTATTTCCACAAGTACTTTTGACTATTAAATTTTCTTCTCAAGTTTTGGGTGCTAACGGATAGATCTCATTTTATTATCGTTCTTTGCTTATAAATATTTTTATTTTACCAAAAGACCTGCTAATTTAACTCTACAAATTTTATATATTTGCATAATTAAATTAGAGTGTTTGAGCTTGTATAAGAACTTTTTTTTTTTTTTACATGATTGAATTGATAAATCATAAATTAATGACACAATACTACTATCATGCTTCTTGAATCAGGTATTTTAGTTTAGATCCAAAGCTAATGCTGTATGAGTTAGCCATGCTTGTTAAAACGACAATCAGGTCTAATATAACCCTTTGTATTCTGTGGTTTTTTGGAGTAACAGGAAAATTACTCGAGGGATTCCTCAGAAACCATTGTGTACCTAGACTAAAAACTTGATTTCAAGGAGTTGACTGAAACAAAATAGGAAATAGAATTTTTTTCAAAAAGTTTAATCATTAATTTGTCGATTAACAAGTGGCTTAGAAAAAGAGAGGGTCTAATTAGAAGCTTTACATCTTAAATTTTACTTTTAATATAATTAATTATTAAATAATAATTATTTTATAAATACTTATAAATAAAGTCAGTGAAAAAACCAAAAAATTTATTATAAAGTGTAATAATCAAAATATAAAATTTGGAAGTCAAATGGTTCAAACAAAGAAGAAATATTTTTTTTATTGAAATTTATGCAAAATTTTCTTTCGTGTAATAAGGTATAATGCATTATATATCTAAGGTAAAATGATCATTATATAAACGATAACAAAAAAAATAAAAAATATTAAGTGGGTATCAAAGTGATATTAATGGTAAAACTCAATATTAACTGAGTCATTTATATTTAGTTATGAAAACGTCGTTAATGGCAAAACTCATATACTAAGAAGAATTTTACTCTATAAATAATAGACCCTCGAAATATGAAAATTTATGCTAATGTTTTTTTACTTCTAAATTGATAATTCTAATTATGTTTGAAGGTGGTACTGATGCATATCAATACATTCAACAGAATATAATTATGAGTTATACAAATGTAAATATTTTCCCCCCATAATTCAAGAATAATGATAGATAGTTCATTCATATGACGTCATTAATCATTAAACAAATTTAGTTGACGTCACTACAAAAAATATGCATCTTTGTCATGGCTAATTATTATACTCAAAGTAAATTTTTTTATGGTAAATAATCATTAGCCCCAATTATACAACGACTATTAACCATTGTTTCAATAGGTGAGCCCAAAAATTAGCCATAGTTAGAAAAAGTCGCAAGTGTTTTTTTCATGGCTAAGCATTATGGTAAATACTCTAAACATAGCTAAGATCATGAAAAATATTTATTTAAGAATTACTTATAATTTTACAAGTTTCTTGGTAAATATATGTAGAAAACAAATGAATGTTTAATATTTGAACTTAGATGTTTGATATACACCATCTTTCAAACGCAAAAAGTGAAAAACATGATAAAAGGAAGTCTCATTATAAAAAATGACTCAATAGCTACAAATATAAACTAATATTAAAAGTAAAACTTTTGATGCTAATCTATTTAAAGCCAGTGTATCAAACTAATTAGGAAGGGAACTTTGATGCTAATCTAATTATTAAATATATATTTTAAATAATTCGTTGCTAAATTATTTAGCAAGTAAATTTTCGTTGTGAAATTTATTAGCAAGTAAATTTCTTGTATTAAATAATGCAGATTAGCAATGAGAAATTTTACTTGCTAATTAGGTCAACACTATTTTTTTCGTTGCTATTGAGCCATTTTCTTGTAGTTTTCGAGCTTAACTTACATAAATCTATTATACCTATATATATTTGTGAATAACTTATCGAACGATCTAATTAATAATTATTTTTATAATATCTATTGCAATCTTGTTAATAACTAAATATTAATTAAACTATAACATATGATATAAAAAAGTTACAAGATCTTTTAATCATTCACACTTTTTACAATAGTATAATCAATATTTATCTATGGTTGCATGCACATCTTTTTCTTATTTTTTTTTCTTTTTTTCAGAAATAGATATGTGTGGAGATGGTTTAGAAGTAATATTTACTCTTTTTTTTAATAGTGTACGTATGAATCAATAGTACACTTCCATTCCTAGCTCGAATGATTGGATGCCCACATTTGCATCGTTATGCTATCTCGAAGAGTTCGTTGGGCTTCTATCTCAGAAGTGGTTGGATGTTTCCTATGGTAAAACGTTTTCATGTCGGGAGAAGTGTCCTTATCCGGTTCATTGAATACGAGATCATAGTTGCTAAACTTACGGATGAAGTTGTGAAATGTGCAACATGCAATGACTATATCGAGCTAGTGGTTTAGAAGGTGGCTGAGCATCCCCCACTGTAGTATTGAAAATATTTTTTCAATACGCCGAAGCATCATTCATTTACATTTCACAATCTTAAATGTACATGGTTAAACATGTCCTGTAGGGTTCGATATCGACGACTATATCCCCGCCACTCAGATAGGTGACACCTCGTTCCACGATAAGGAGGTAGGAAATTGGTAGTTTGTGAAACCCGCATCTACCAAATAATACTTACCTGTATTTCCACAACGCATTGTCATAAGGTTAACCGCTAGTACCACGTTTTTTACCCTTAAATTAGCTTTTCGGTAGAATCTAGCTTTTATATTAGTTCTGGCGTGAAAGGCAGAAAGGTTTTCATGAATTTATAACTTTTTTTTATATTATGTGTTTTTTAAATGATATTGCACAATTTAATAAATAATTATTTATTTAATTTTACAAAAATAAATATTAAAATATATTTAAAACACTAAATTAAATATTAAAATTACATAAAAAAATTAAATAAAATAATTGTTAAAATATATTAGATAAATATTCATTTTTGTAATTGCATTCATAACAACTTTTATAACACATATACATTGGACAAATTTGACGGGTTATTACAAATACTGTTACAAAGACAATTACAAATTTAATTTAATTAAGTCATTACAAAAGCAGTTCCAAAATTATTTTGTATAACGATCATAGTTAGTTGTTACAAGTTGTAACGGCTTTTCAACCAGCCGTTACAAATAATTTGTAATGCCCGTTTTAACTGTGGTAGACTAGGCCGTTCCATAGACCGTTGCAAATAAAAAAAGCATTACAAAACAGTTACAATAAAATGATCTTTTTGTAGTGATATATATATATATATATATATATATATATATATATATATATATATATACTTAGTGGCGAAGCCAGATATTTGACTTAACCCTATCAAAATTGATAATCATTATAAATTCATCAAAAAAGTTTAAATTCTTATATTTCATTACTTTAAGTTAAATACATAGTATGACACAAATACAATTAGTGCTTATAACTATTATTCTGACAATAAGGGGCGAGGTAAAATCTATGAGTTTGCATGTTTTTAAAATATTGCAAAACACTTCATTACTAATATCAGGAAATATCACCCACTCATAACTTTGCCTTATATCGTAAAATTGAACACAATATTAATAACATAAAACGTAAAAATAATAGAATTTTGGAAGAATTATTACCTGTTGTTGACTGTTAAGAAAATTATGAAATGGATCAAACTTTTTTTCTTAACTATGTAGGAATTATGTGATTCTAATTAGTAAAGAGAAAATATTTAAAAGTGAGGAGATACGAGAAATTACTTATATATAATTTGATTTTATTTTATTTTTTATAAAGCTTTTACCTCCTTCATCCTCGAGTTTGAGTTTCCATTCCTTAAAATATCAAGTTGTTGGTTTTTAATTTTTTTTTTTAAAAAGAAATCAAAATGGCATTAGGCCAAAGCTTGTCAATGACTAAAGTCATTTAAGGAAAAAAATGTTAGTCTTGGGCCAAGTCCTGTCGGTCGCATGGGCTTGACAAGGCTTGCCACCGCCCCTATGTATACTATAATAAAAAATAAAAAAAGTTATTTGGCGTACTAATTTTAGAATGTCCAAACTTTTTCTACATTTTATTTATTCCTTTTAAAAAGATTTAGTCAATTTAGTAATTTTAATAGTTTTTAACAATTTCATAATTATTTATTTTTGTTAACTACTCACTACTCCACATTCTTCTATCACCTTAATTCTTCATATTATTATAATTTATTCTTTTTATAATTTTTTTTATACTCAGAAAAACCACGTGCAACAAAAACTAGTAGATATATATACTAACATCTAAGAACCCGTAGGCCTTTGGCAATTCTACATAAGGCAACTCATAAGGCTCGGCAAGGCTCCACTGGCTGACTATTATAGTTCAAATCTTCATCCATCCTTCCAACTAAGGATATAATTAAAGGCTATAATTTGATGTACATGCTCTCTAGAATCAAAAGCCAAGAACAATATAACTAAATTTCTTAAGGAAAAGAAAATATAAAGTTACTAATAGGTATTACATAAAAAATATGGAGGGAAATTATTAAATTGACTGTCCCTCGCGTCTGTGTCGAAATACACGAACACTTCCCCACATTTTATAAGATTATAGGTACAAACCTTTAGGGAGTGTTAGTATGATGCATCTCAGGAGATACTTGTGTAAATTTTTGTTAATAAATAAGGTGTGCATTTTCAATTACAACTACAATATTAAAAAATATATTTATAACTTTCCGAATTCTTGAAGGTATTTATGTAATGGAGTTTGATCACGAAGAATATCAATATAATTTACCCAAACAAAAATCAGCTTCAATACATTAGGTTCAGGGGGTGATCAACAATTTACCCTCTATTATATTGCAAATGAACAAATTACCTTTTTATAAAAAAATAAGCAACTTGGCCATGTAAATTGCTTCACCTATACTAATATAAAAAGAAAAGACCCTCCAAACTCACAAACGACGGTTAATGACACTGCCGCACCAATTTTTTATAAAATCAAAAATACCCTTCAAGTGATTAAATTTCCGTATTTTACATTAATTGATAATTAGTTTTATTTTCTATCTTTCTTTTCTTTTTCAATATATTTTTTATTTATATAATTTACTATTATATAGTGTATTTTTAAAATATAAAACACAATTTACTATATGCACGTCGGAACGACGTGCTACAACGGCTAGTTTTAAAAACATAAAAAGATAAATTATTGTATTTTAGAAAACACAAGAATATAAATTATGATTCCTTTTTTTTTTTTTACAAATTCATAATTTACTCATTTACAATATTATCGACTACTTTCATATTTCTCCAAATTCAAGCCACGTAAGTTGTGAAGTGGTAGGAAAGCTAGAAAAAGTGTATATGCCACCACTTACACCTATATAAAAAAATTATAATAGTTTGACTTACATGAAGAAGCAGTGGAATTCTTGATATTCCCCAATAATTTGAGTGGTGCATTGTCCGTTTCCTACCACTTAATAGGCATGCAATAAGTCAAATGCAAACCCACTATTATTGAACAATACACAAATTTGCACTGCAGTTCTAAACATTAAAGAAAGGAAATTTTGGTTAATTGTGGGGTTCAACTTTTATGTACTGGCTCTTGAGTACGGATTAGGACGCACTTTAATTGGAATGGCTGGCATTGGGACAACATTGGACCTTTGACGAGGACAGTGACCCTCACTACAACAAGAATCTATTCGTATCTCACTATTTATTTAATTTGTACCATCTTTTTCACAATTTTTTATTGCATATATACCAAGGATTTGACAAATTATTTAAAAAAAAGAAATTATAAAATTCAAGAATAAAATGTCAAAATTTATGCACTCTTTGACAAAATATAACGAGATTCTTATAATTTATTTTGAAATTTTAGCAAACTCTTTCAATTTGATCGAAATACTTCAAGAATTTGTGTTTATATGTGACGTGGTATCTTATAAATTTTAAAAACTTTTTATAAAATATATAAATTTAAAAAAAAAATAGATAAATTTGGCCGAACACCCTCTAAATTTGTAGTATTTCAGTTACTTGAGATGATTAGAGTTTACTTGAAGATGATTTTAAATGAATGCTTCAATAGGACTAACCATTTAATTTTGGGACGTTTTAAATTTTTATTTTTTGTAGGATTAAGCAAAATAAAAATATAATTTAGGGCAAATTACATCGATGCCTCTTGAGGTTATGCTTAAGTGAACAACAATCGCTTGCCCTTTTTTAATAGGAAAAATACAATTTATTCCATTTTAGTATGAGAAATAAATAAAAAAAACTCCTGTGAAAAAAATAACAAATTACCTCAAGTATTTTAAAAATTATAACAAATTACCCACAATCTAAACCATTAATAGGGGTAATTTGCATCATTTTCCAAAACACATAGGGGTAATTCGCTGATTCTTTTTTTATAGGAATTTTTTGCACATTTCATATATCATAAGGAGATAAATAGCATTTAACTCCTTTATAAATTACAGATACATCCCTTGTGGCCGAGAGTTTTAGTGTAGTGTACCTCACAAGGTACTAGTTTAAAATCTTGCCTATCAAATGAGAATTGTACTTGTCATTTTCTAAGAGATAGAGTACATGTATGTAATTGGATCTATCTTTATAGATAGAAACAATTTAGCTTACAATTTAGCATGACTAGCCGATGTGGCACGCCGTTCTTGCGTGCATATAATAAATAATTTTTTATATTTTAAAATATATTATAAATAAGAGCAAAATAAATCAATACATGATATTAAAAGAAAAAAAAAAGAAAGCTAATTTATTAGTTAATGAATAATTTGAAAAGTAGAATGAGTTAGTTATCTTATTAGTGAAGGGCCATTTTTACTTTACAAAAATTGGTGCGGTAGTGTCATTAACCGCCGTTTATGAGTATGGAGCCCCTTTTCTTTTTATATTAGTATAGATAATGAAAGAAAAAGAAATATATATGAGTGAGGGTCTATTTTTGAGCGTGGAAGGAAAAGTGGGGATGGGAGAAAAGTGAAAAAGCAAGAGGAAATTAAGACTGATGGAAAATTGGAAATCCACTCAATTATTTTATGATAGCAAATGAAATGGAGAAGAATATATAGGTTAGGAATGGTGCCCACTTATGAGGAGGTGACCATGCCATCATTCTTTCTCCACACAAAAAATAGTGGTCATCTTCAGATTGACTTTCTCAACTTGAAATCTTCAAGTTCATAGTGATAGGGAATGTTGGTTGTGTTGAATGATCCATTCTTTTGAAAATTTAAGTTCCTTGAGAAAATTATAGTTTATTTTATATTGAATATTTTTAAATGTTCCTCACGTGCTGGTGGTATCGTACTTTTTTTTTTATTTGATAAAATATGCACGTAAAATTATATTTTTTTTTAAAAAAAAAATGGGTAGCAGTGAAATTCAGATTAAAACCAACTTGGTTAAACAGAGTTTAGTACCATGTTGAATAATCATCTCATTTAAAATGTTAGATTATCGGACAGGAGAATTTATTTAAAATTCTAATATTTCCTTATTGTTAACGTCACTAGAAAAAAATTACTATTAATTACAATATCAGTGGCTATGGTTGAAAATCATAGTAAATTACTACTATTAACTACAGTTAAATAAAATCCAATCAAAGAATTAGGTTTTCCACCATGAAAAAATTATTTGACACGGCTAAGAGCCATGGTTGAAATATTTGACCTGGCTTTTAGTTAGGGTAAATGTTTCATCCACCCTCACAAACAACAGCCAACAACCGTTGTATGACCGTGGTCAAAATTGTAATTATACATCCTCTAAAATACATTACGTCAGCAACCCCTTGGGGGTGTGCTTGATACACACAATTATGAGTGAAGAGCGTTTATGCAATTAAATCTAATTTTAAGATGCATCGACCTAATTTACCTTTTATTATAATACTATATATTATTTAGGAAAGTGAAATTCTTTGGCACAAAATTCATGTTGATACCGAAGATTCGACCCTCTCTTTCAGCAATGGCCAATCAATTTGTGGTAGAACTTTAACCAGACATATATACCTAAATAGACAGATGTTTTACAGTTGTAGGATCCATAAGAATTTTACAGGAGAAAAGCTCCTTTTCAGATATTGCAGGAGGAATATATAGTTCATGAAGATGTAAAGTTAGGCCTTTGGGAGGTCTCAGCTCCCAACTTTTTCCTTCATAAAAAGTGGAATAATAAATTTATGTAATTTTAAACAAAAAATGATTAATTTTCTAATTGAGGGACATTATTAGGAATATCCGCATGAATTAAACAAGATCAATTATGGTAATATATATGTTAAAGATTTATATTATACTATTAAACAAATGAAAAACAGTAAGAGTTATTTGTAATAATAAATGTTTAGTGAAATGCAAATTGTAAAATATTGCGATGGATTAGTACGTCTATCTCAAGGGAAAAATGCAAATTTAATCCTGTAATTTTAGGGGTGGTATTTTTTATTTTGCATAAATTGATTTTCGCAATTTAGTCTTGTGACTTTAAAAAATTTGGCAATTTTCATTCGTTTCTAGCCAATTTGGCCTGAAATTTGCATGTGACTTGCACATAACCTAATTAAATTGCAATTTTAGTCATGTGACTTAGAGGGCATTGGCATTTTTAGTCTTATAACTTAGGCGAGTTGGCGTTTTTTGGCATTCGAAGCTTTAGTCATATAACTTATGGAAATTGACATTTTTGTTCTGCATGAATTTATTTACAGGACTAAAATTATAAGTAAATTACAATTTCCATCCAAATTGGCCAGGAAAAGACTAAAACTGTCAAAATTATAAAGTTCAGGGTTGAATTACGAAATAAATTTATACATAACTAAAAATATCACCCCCTAAATTACAGGACACCGTCCTTCTGCAATGTAGCAAAACTACAATTGTGAAATTCGTCACAAATATTAACCACTGAGATACTAAGCTTGTCCTGTAAAGCTCTTCACTTCATAGTCCTTCATGTAACAAGCTCTTGCACCCATTTCAGTTATTACAGAAACTCAATTATTGAACTAGCAAAAGATAAAATTAAGGTTGGTAAAGACTATGGAAATTGGAACAAACTAGACATCCGTCCGTACATTGCACGCACAATCCCACCATTGAATTTGCAATGCAATTATTTTCAATGACTTTTCCCCCTAAAAAGGTCTAAAATCAAATAGCTTTAATGCAGACATCTTTGTCAAAAGAGAATAATATATACTTAGTGTCTGCATGACCCCACTAGTAAAGTGTCCAAACACTTGTTTGTATGCATATAAATCATGACAACTTCGTACATATGAACACACACTCAAGCTCACAAAGAGCACTAACTCCCCAATTCTCTCCTCCCCTTCCTACATCAACAATCGAAAGATGGAGAGCGTTATGCATGAGAACAAGAAGATGAAAGTGAAAAAAGGGTGGCTAGCAGTTCGAGTAGGGTTAGAAGAGGAAGAATTTGAAAGATTCACCATCCCGATTTCGTACCTATATCATCCACTATTCAAGAGGCTTCTCGACAAAGCCCATGAGGTCTATGGATACGATGCCTCCGGCCCTCTGAAGCTGCCGTGCTCTGTCGATGATTTTCACCATCTTCGGTGGCGGATCGAGAAGGAATCCAGAAGTTACCACCACCATTTCCACCACCACCACCACAACTACGGCGCCGGTGGCCCATCTTTCCTTTCTTGCTAGTTGTCTGTGAAGTGGCAGATCACAAGCTTCATTAGGTTTAATTCCTCTCATCATGTTTTGATTTTCTCAGAAGTTTTGTAGCTATAGTTGCTTTTGTGACAGTAGATGGTGAGGGTGTCAATTACAGTGTATGATTATCTGTAAATGTATATAGCCTAAGTCTTTATGATGAAGATTTTCAAGTCTAACCTTATTTGGCTCTTGCTAGTTCACAATCAAGGTATTAAAAAGGGTTAAAAACAATTTAGCCCCTGTCATAAAATGTCTGAAAATCCCCCGGGAAAAAAAAAAAAAATAACTATGAAAAGATCTCTTTAATTTGTGTTTCTCAAAATGAAAATGAAAAACACCCCTCACACGATTGATGTATTACATGCGTTATTTTTATATTTTTTTTAATTATAAAAAAATTTATATACACTTATTTAAAAACTATTGGATCTTAATTAATATAAAATCATTAATCTTTATATCTCATATAAAACCGGTAT
The DNA here is from genome assembly GCA_034509725.1 of Sesamum angolense. Classification (NCBI taxonomy): domain Eukaryota; kingdom Viridiplantae; phylum Streptophyta; class Magnoliopsida; order Lamiales; family Pedaliaceae; genus Sesamum; species Sesamum angolense. The sequence continues at coordinate 137,044 of JACGWL010000667.1, forward strand.
TTGATTGTTTAAATCTATGGTGCAAATTTATCAGTACATTTAGTGGTCCAAATTTAATCTCATATATTTTGGTATATAATAAAAAAATATAGGGTAAATTACATGGGACTCCCATTACAAAAAAGTCGGATTTGGAACAGGGGGCAATCCATTGTAAATTGGAACGGTTGTTGTAACAATTTTGTAATGGATACTCAATGCTGACGTCATCTTGCCCTTATATCGAACTAATCGTATTTCGGTAATGGATGATGTGTTACAAGACCCGTTCCAAAGAAATTTATAAAGTGAATGTTTGTAAATCCATTCCAAAATTGAGGTCGTACCAAAAATGGAACACCATTCAGAATTGCCAGCTTCATATTGGAACTGCAATGCTATATATAATACTTCCATCCCCATGGTATAAAAAGACGTTTTAAATATGGAATGGGTGTATTTTGTTACTAATTGTATTTACAATTATAATGGTTTATTGTTTATTTTTTTATTTGTAAGTCATTTCAAAAAAGGCGATCTGTAGCCTAACAACTAAATTTTAATGGCTACCTGTGTGTGTTTCAAAATCCGTTTCAAAGCCCACTTCTAAAAATCTTATAAATATATGTGACATATTATTTTTTTTTATTTTTTTCTCACTCTCTTAATCCACACGCACTCTCAATCTCTCCCTATTTTCGGTCGTAGATATACAATTGATCAACTAGAATTGCATTATTCTATCGTGCTCTTTTGATTTTTGTAGCCGGTTGATCAAGTAGCAACTTGAACTCTTTTTTCGTGGTATATAATGTAGTTTAATCTATTATAGTTTTTTCTATATTTTTATGTTAAGTATATGCTTTATTAGTGGCAAGTAATGTTTTTTTTTAATTTAAAACTCGAAATATAAATATATATATATATGTGTGTGTGTGTGTGTGTGTGTGTGTGTGTTGTGTACTAATCATAATGATAGACAATTGAGTTATATGGATGTATGAGAAAAATTTGGTAGGGAGGAGCGGGGCTTAGGTCGGAGTTTGAAAAATTGTGTTAGTACTTTCATTGAATGGGCCAAATGTTAGTGTTTACATATGAATAGCACGAAGATTAGGTGCCCATGTCAGAAGTGTAAAAACGATAACTTCAAAAAATCAGATGAGGTAAATTTTGACTTATGCATGAGAAGAGTTATGTCATGATACTATAATTGGACTTCCCATGATGAGGGGAGGGTGCAGGAGTACTTTGATGCAATGACAGCACCCCAACGCAAGAGCAACAAACCTCACTGCAGAGGTTGTATGCTTTGTAAGCAACTAAAGAGCACATGATATGGCATGTCATCCATCAGAAGGAGAAGGGCTCGATGTGCTATTTGCACGATGCAGGCGTTTGGAGGCATTTCGTCCAGACATATCCTGATTTCATTTTGGAGCCCCGTAATGTTAGACAAAAGTTGTTTATAGATAGATTTGCATCGCATGGTCAGTATGACCATATGTAATCATGTTGGCTTGTGATACTTACATTGTAGAATCTCCCATCAAGGATGTGCATGAAGTTGAGTACATATTCCTGACAATGGTTATTCCCAGCCCGTCTATTCCAAAGCATTTGATTGATATTTACTTGGAGCCATTGACCGAGGAACTGGTGCAATTGTGGTATATGGGTGTACGAACTGAGGACAATACCACAAACCAGGCATTCAAGATGCGTCGGTGTTGATGTGGATCGTGAATGGTGTCTGGATGGTTTACCATTGGTGTTATGGAGTGTCCAATATATATGGATGACACACAAGCATTTCATCTATAACACAGTAGGAAGCGTGCTACTTTGACGGCCATATACAGTTTCTACCCAAAGACCATCTGTACAGTAGTAGCAAAAAAAACCTTCACTAAAAATCGGATGGAAAAGAATATTGCACGAACGAGACTGACCAAATAGCAGATCCGAGATTGGGTTGTAGAGTTAAGACCTATAGTTGAACAACCATTGACACTCCCAGCAGACTAAGATGGTAACCACTAGTGGACGAAGAAAAGTATAATCTGGTATCTTTCGTACTTGCAATGCATTTGATACGATACAATATTGATGTTATGCACATTGAGAAAAATGTGTTTGATAGTATATTCAATAGAGTGATGGACATAAAGGAAAAAAAGAAGGACAATCTGAATGCACGAAAGGACTTGAAGACTATATGTAATCTGTCAGAGCTTGAGGTGAACGAACAAAGATCAAACGATATTCCTAAAGCAGTCCATACCTTGGCGAAGGAGCAAGAGAGGAGGTTATGTGAGTGGATTTATCGGTGTTTTGACATGAAGGATTGAGGATGCACAGCATGAAAAGCCACGATGATCATGTATTTATGCAGAAATTGATCCTGGTTGTCTTTCATGATAGCTTCTAAAACATGTGTCGAGTGCATTGACAAAGGTTAACCTTCTATTCGAGATGTTATGCTCGACAACGCTAGATGTTCCCAAGCTGTAGGAGTTAGAGGTAGTATTGTAGTCATCTTATGCAATCTCGAAAAGTTATTTCCTCCAACTTTCTTTGACCCAATGGAGCAACTCCTTGTTCACCTCCTATATGAGGCTTGTGTGGGAGAACTCGTGGAGTACAGGTAGATATACCCATTTGAGAGGTAACTACTATTAAATATTTTTTATATTTATATTGTGTTTGATTTTCATAGTGTTAGTCGTGCTTATAGGACAATGTAAGTATTTGAACAGGTCGCTCCGTGGTTTCAAAACGAAGGTAAAGAATAAAGAACACATCGATGCATACATTGTCAAAGAAATCAGGTTATTCACTTCCAACTACTTTGAGCCATATGTGCAAATGAAGCAGACTTGGTAGAAACGATAATATCATGGGCAACGATAACAGAATCTAATGGTTTACTTTCAACCACTTTGCCCGGGCAAGCGAAGCCTTAAAGAAGAGATGCCTCAGAAGTTCAGAACGCCACATCATCAAGACGTATGTGTTGTGCAACTATGAAGTAGTCACACCATATTATGAATAAAGATGTGCATATTTTTGTACATCGTGATTATTAACATATGATTATATATATAATTAATGAAAATTGCAAATAGGTCATCCTTAAATGAACTATACGAGCACCACCATTTTGAGGACCCATTTATTGATCACCTTGTAGCAACTAATTTCAATGATTGCTTCTAATGTTGTGTAAGTCGATGACTTTGATTAATTTATAACTATGAAATGATGTTTCTTTCCTACACTTCAACTTTATATACATTGTAGGTTTATCTCGAATTGAATTACATGGACAACTAAGCTCCTGAAGTGTTATAACTAGGGTCCAATTGCATAGGTGAAGATATTTCCGTGTTACTTTGTGAATGGTTACAATTTTTACACTAAGTGTCACATTATAGGAAATTCAACTACAAAATTGAGGTGTGTGTGAAAAACTCATCATAAATAGACAGGGACAATGACTTCTATGGAACTCTCGAAGAGATAATTCAATTCGATTATCCACTTATTCCAGACTTGCATGTCGTTCTATCAAGTGTCGTTGGGTAAATCTGTAAAAGGTATGGAGGTACATCCTCATTATCACCTTTTGATGTTAATTTTAAAAAGGTGTACCAAAGAGAAAAACTTTTCATATTAACACAATATGCAGTCCAAGCTTACTACACAGAGTATCCAAGTATGAGGAGAGACAAAGTTAATTGAATGGTTGTTTGCATCACAACAAAACCCTCAAACTATATAGACAACCTATGCAGTTGGGTCGCACTTTGGTTGGCGATTATGAAACAACTAATAAGGTTTGCGTCTAAAATATTCCAAGTCATTGACCTCGAGAGGTGATTGTGTTACAGACAAGATCATTATAAGCATCGTCCAATGCAATTAGAGTGTAGTGAGGACGATGGGTTTTAAGAAGAGGATCCATCACCTGTCAGTATATGACAGAGATATCTCTTATACACTCGGAGATGCTTTCATGCTTTCTGAACCTATGGCCGCATTAATTGGTCAAATACAAAATAATTTTCCATGTTGACCGATGAAGCTACGCGGTCTGGAGCACTGAGCAAAGATATCTAGTTTAGGATGGAAACTGATACCAAATTTCCTGTCGTAGTCTAAGATTGGGAGATAGTAGATGGAATGACTAACCCATATGAAACTCAGGAGCCTAAATGTTCATACCGACATTCATCTAGTCTCTAGTGTTATGTACTATTGCTAGATGGCTCCCTAGACATTCCTGAAGCCTAAATCTAATTGAAGGTGAACCTAAAAAGTCATAAATAGATGACCAAAGAGGTAAAGAAATTAATTTAAAATTAATTTTAAGAGATGTAAATTATTTGATTATTTACACATGAAATAATCCATTGGATAGAGGGTCAAGGATTAAATCAATTGGATTAATTTAATTGGGCTTATATTAATTAATAAATTAAATTTGTTGATTAACAGAATTTTGGTTTGTCTTTAATTGGATTAAGATGGTTGGCGCTAATTTAGTTAGGGTTTTGTTAAATAGAATTTAATAAAATCTATTTGATCTTTTGGCTCATTTTAATTTATTTAAAAATGAAGTTCGATCTACTAAATTAGAGCCCAAGAGCAAAGCGTTAACTTCCAAGTTAGAAAGGGAGAAGTCCAGAAAAGAGAGGTGACAGAGTTGCACATTTGGAAGGTACAACTCAACCACTAATTGTAGTCTTTCCACATAGTATAATTTGATCATACAATGTGGAAAGGGGCTTGAGTAAGGGGATTGAGTGGAATGTACTTAGATGCATTTTTCACTCTCTCATCAATACAAACACACAACGCAACACACTCTCAACAGACTTGCTCACTCTCAGCTGCCCTCTCTCTCTCTCTCTCTCTTTCCCATACTCTCTTTTTTGCTCTCTTTGATATAAGATCAAGTGAAGAATGAAAAGCAGTTTTTGATAAAAAAAAAAAAGATAATACACTAATTAATAGTATGGTTCACTTGAATCACTATCTTCCACCAACCAAGTTTGATTTCCTCTAGTAAGGAGATTAAAGCTTTCTCTCCTCCGTTTGGTCTAGACAATCTTTGGAAGACTTCTACGTTGGAGTTTAACATGAACGAACAAGTAAGAACACTCGCAAGTAACCTTTCATATTGGTATGCCATTATTTTATTCATTACTTCGAAAGTTTCATGGAAAAATAAAATCTTCCGTAGATTTTATTATACTATCTTGACCTCTTGGAGGTGATCTTAACTTGGAACCTTATTCAAATTTGTAATTCAACTTTTTTAGGTAATTACTCAACCTCATTGGAGGCGTGCAATTTCAATGGAGAATCTTTTCTAGATTTTCCTCTATATCATCCATCCGTCCTCTAAATTTTTGCTATTATTCACAAGAGAATGTATTAAATACACTAGAGATGAAGAATAGGCTGCTCAAAATAATGGTTTGCTTGCTAAAATCTTTTTTAGGTTAATACATCATGGTGCGTTCTCTTTTAGAACCACATTTATCTCAGTACTTCGTACAGAAAGGCTAGAAGAACCTCCACAAAATTTACAGAATAATACATGTGCATCAAATATATCAAATAATTAAATAACTTTTTCAAGTTATGGATGTTCGAGGGTCTTGGTAAATCTTTTTCTTCCAAGTCCTGCAATCTATAGGTGTATTTTTTCTTGAACTCTACCACCTTGTATGTCCCTTCCCATTATGGTCTAACTTTTCCACATGTTTGGATACCTCGATCTTCAGAGATTCTTGTTATTTCATCCTCTATCTCTGTTGGTATTATTGCCTTCGACCCATAAACTAGGCAAAACAGAGTCTCGCCTATTGTTGCCTTTGGTGTTGTTTTGTATGCCCACAACACTCTGGGAAGTTTTTCTACCCACAACCCCCTATCTCCTTCCTTTCCAGCCTTGTTTTGAGACGTTGCAGTAATATTCTATTTGGAACCTTGGTTTTGGCCATTTGCCTTTGGATTCTCCATAGTTGTTCAGCTTCTTAAATCTTCAGCTCTTGCACCATGTTGCGATTCCTTTTTCTTGGAATTGAGTGTCATTATACTAGAATAAAATCCTCGTGATCCCAAACCTGCAAATGATAATTTTCCAAATGAAATCTATTACCTCCTTTTTAGAGATCTTGGTTAGTGCCTCTGCTTCCACCCATTTGAAGAAATATTTGACTGCTACAGTAGCGAATTTCTTTTGGACCGAGTCTAGGGAAAGGTCCCAATATATCGATTGTCCATTAGTCGAATGGACATGCAATCGCGATTTGCCCATTGGGCTCACGATTGCATGAATCAAAGGCATACTTCCGACAACTTTTGCATTTTTTAACTAACTCCTCTGCATCCTTAACCATAGTGGTCCGAAATACACTTACCTTACCACTTTTTGTGCTAACGATCTCCCTCCAAAGTGATGTTCTCAAATTCCTTCGTGGATCTCTCGCGTAACATAATGAACCCTCTCATGACATAAACATTTAGTAGGGTAAATGGCTTCTACGGGCTAGTGAGAGTAACACGTACCCTAGAGGTCTTCGCTGTCGAAATCGTTGCAATTCCCTTCGCAAATAAAGCTGAAAATGGAAGTCATTGATGACTGGGAAATGAGAGCACTCATTCGTGCCTTACAACAATTTTATTGTCCCATACAATCAATTTCTTGTGTATACTTAATTTCATTTCACAATCACATACTAGAAAAGATGTATCGATATCCTAAGACTGTTCGCAAGTTGTTAATGTTGCCTTTCGGCCTTTTCTACTGTGTCGTTGTTTTTTTTTTTTGGTGAACAATATGTCTAAAGGACCATCTTATTAAAATGGACTATAACAAACACTTTTTTGGTGAGTGATGGACATTTTGTATGTGTTGGGATGGAACATCGTATAAATCAAGTCGACTGAATTATTCTAACTCTTGACGAGTATTAAAATTATGAAAATATTACTGTGATAAATGCAAAAATATGTTACTAAATGTATATAATTAGGGAATAATTACACTATTCTCCCTCGAGGTTTAAATAATTACACGTAGATTTTTGTGATTTGAAAAATTACATCTACTCTTGAGATTTGCTTTTGTCTAAATAAGCAGGTCCCTCAAGTAGTTAAAATTCACTGAATTTGTTGATATTAACAAAAACATCGAGTGCAAATTGAAATTTACCTTCGATTGACTTACTACTAATTTATTACAGGTCAAATAAAATTTTTCGGACTAAACTATCCTTGTAATAATGAAAATATAGCTTCTCACATGCATTAACGTGTGAAGATGTAAAAGCATAATTTGAGTATAAAAATATTTATTTGACTTGCAATAAATCAATAATAAGTCAATTGGAGGTAAATATAAATTTTTACCTTGATTTTTGTTAATTTGGTCAATTTGACTGATGGTGGAACTTACTTGTTAGGCGAGAACAAACACTAGATTTATTAAATATAATTTTCTAAACTATAAAGGTTTATATGTAATTACACCAAAGCTCATGGGAAGAGAGTGTAAGTATCCCTACAATATTACCTCTAATACTTTTATTACCACTAATACTTTCTTTTGTTTATAGTGTGCAAGTATTATAAGCACAACCACAATGAACAAGAAGCTATCGCTCTTTAGATTTTAGCACGGACAATTTTTGTTGGTGTAGTATAATATAATTTATGTATCTATATTATTTATTAAGAGAGAAATTACTAGAATAACTATTTTGGTTGACAAAATTTTATATAGATAAAATACGCTGCAACGTGTTTATTTTTCCACGAGCAAACTATTTTTCTTATTATTTGGTTTTATGAACGAATTTTTACAGATGCACATGTAAAGTCAATTCATTTGACCGATTTCAATTCATTATTTATTTTATTTTTAATTAAATTTCACTAAATCAAATCAATATAATAAAGATTTAGTATGTACATTTGCATCCGATGTGTTTTGAAAGATATTGTAAAGAAAATTTGGAGATAAAGAGGGTAGAAATTAAACAAATGGAAGGAAAGAGCAAAACAAAACTAGTAATATAGGGTGAGAGAGGCTCCTGAGGTTTGGGAAATTACATCTAGCACTCCTGAGGTTTGCTTTCATCTAACAAATAAGTCCCTCCGTTAGTCAAAATTCACCAAATTAACTAATATTAACAAAAAAATTAGAAAAAAATCTATATTAATCCTTAATTGAGTTATTATTGATTTATTGCAGGTCAAATAAATTTTTTATGATCAAATTACCCTCATACGTCTTCACACGTTAATATATCTGAAGACGTATATCTTCACCATTATAAGGGTAATTTAATCCGAAAAAATTAATTTAACATACAATAAGTTAGTAATAAGTCAGTCAAGAGTTAATATAGATTTTTTTTATTATTAAGATCCGTCAATTCGGTGAATTTTGACTAATGGAGGGACTTATTTATTAGATGTAGGCAAACCTCAGGGGGTGCTAGATGTAATTTTTCAAACCACAAGGGATCTATGCGTAATTACACCAAACCTCAAGAGAGGAGAGTGTAATTATCCCTTTAAATTTTTTTACATTCATTATTTTGAATTTGTGCTCGTACCTGATGTTATAAAGTAACTGATTTTTGAAAAGTCATTATGATGTTTGGATTCATAATTTAAATACATATCGAAGTTATTACCTTTAGATTAATGAAGAATTAAAAGATTATGTAATTGTCATAACATGCAACTAGATAAAAAATAACTACCTTGTGATTAAAAAAACTACAAATTGTAGTGTTTTATTTTAAATCATCAAAATGTGGTTTTATTGAAAATGTTGTTTATTCTAAAAATAAGTAATTTAGAGAAATTATGACTACTAAATAGTTATTCTTCTCATCTATTATTCTAAGTGGTCAACTTCATTTTTTAAATGTACTTTTAATTTTACCATAATATTAATATAATAGTGATTTTTTTTTTTTTGTAGTTTCTTTTTATAATTTATATTTAACTACATTTACTTATTTTTATTATAGATTTTTCTTAACAATTAGAAAAAAAAAACTATAACTAAATTAATTTAAAAACAAGTTCAAATCAACTCAAAGCAAAACCTCAAATAAACTAATTTTATTTTTGCCAATTAGTTTCTTCCTTTAAGCTAATCCATATATATTTTCTTGTTTAACTGAATATTTTTTTCAATCAATTATGGATTAATTGCGACGTCTAAGATTCAATCTGAAATTTGACAGTCAAAATTTTATTTTATTTTTTTAAATTGCATTGTCATGTAATTACACATTAGAGTATTTTAACGGTATGTGATTTTATTTTTATTTTTATGAAGAAAAAAGATTAAAAGGAAAAATATTTTAAATGCATATATTACATTTTCTTTGAGTTTTATTTTTTATTTTTGACATAAAATATAATAATTTAATGCATTGTGTCTCTTTCCAAAAATTAAAGAGGAATGAGTTTGAAAAGTAAAAGATTTATTGAATGACAAAATAAAAATTATATATGTTTTTTTTTTTAATTTTGATTCATATAATGAATAGTGTTGACTTTTATTTGAAAGTAATTATATATACTAAGCATAGTTTGTCTTTTGCATATTAAAATATTTTAGTCTAAATTGTATTAATTATTGATAAATAATTACAATTTAACAGTTTCAAAGATCATCATTAATCTCATCTTAATAAACAACTATATATATATCGGTATTAATAATAAATGTTAGTTTATTAGACAAGAAAATAAAAGAAATAAAGATACATATCATATGCTAATAAATAATAGTAAGAAATTACGGAAGTTTTAGAACATAAAAGAAAAGCGGACACAAACCATATCCCATTCAAACTACCTCCTGACCCTGGACATACTTCCACCTATAATGATAGTGGGATATGTGATATTTTTGGCCAGTATTCACCCTCTGGTTTCTTGCATCTCTTCTCCAATTCTGGGCATCCATATATATGCAAAAACCACAGTGATTGGGGAGTCTTGAAGCCATCAGACAAGGAGCTTAAATTCTTACATTGACCAATGCGCAACGCTGACAGTGACTCAAGACTCCCCAGCCAGTCTGGCAAGGAGCATAATCCTTCACAGTACGATATACATAACCATTGTAGAGCACTGAATAGTTGCATGCTTTCTGGCAAATCTTTGAGCTCTGGAAGCCAGTTTAAATGCAAGCTGCGCAGGGCTGTTGTTTGGTTCATTGGTCCTGAGAAGGGCTTCAGTTTCTTACAATTCCCAATTGTTAAGGAGCTTAGGGAAGACAAGTGTTCCATTGTAGCTGCTGGAAATAATCTAAGACCATCACACCCAATATAAGTGTCTCCAAAGAACCGAGGTTCTTGAGTCCTTCAGGAAGAAATTCAAGATGATTGCACCTACAAAGATCCAAGGTCTTAAGAGCAGACAGATTATCCAACACATTTGACAAAGTTGTGATAGCCAAAGATTCAATTCGCAAGTTCTCAAGGGCATTGTTGTTTTGCAGGAAGCCTTCTGGAAAAGCTGCCAATTCTGGAATGTGAGATAGTTTGAGTGATGTAAGTGAAGTAAGAAACCTTAATGATCCAAGAAGTGTAGCACTAATGCTACCCTCTATATCCAAACCTCTGAGGGTTGGTAGAAACGGCAAGCCACGCAGCTTCGGACACCGTATTATTTCTATTTCTTTTAAGCAAGCAATACTCTCTACTGAATTCCCTCTCCTGAATTCCACCAAGTTGGGCATGTCGGAGATTGAGAGAGTTGTCAGTACAGGAAACGGAATTTCTCCGTTCACATACCTTTCATCATCCAAATACTTCAAAGAATCCATTTCATATAGGTTTAGATCTGTAAGAGAGGGCAACTTTCCCAATGGTGGAAGGTGTTCACATCTTCTACAGCTTTCCAAACTAACTTTCTTAAGATTCTTTAAAGCTAAAGCTGACATCCAGTTTGGAAACTTGGAACCTTGATATGAGTTAATGCGAATTGCTTCAAGATTGTGATGAGGTTGGAGACCTTGTAGAAGTTCTTCATAATATTCTGTGGAGTGTGTTTTTTCAGCACCATCCGTCCACAACAAACCCAATGAAGTTAGATCGTTCTTCGTAATCAAGTTGGCTTTTTTGGCATCTTCAGTATTGCTCACATTTTCGAGCCCTCCTATGCTCAAGCTCCCTCCAAGATTCAACTCCTTCAGTTGATCTATCTGGTGAGACGCATCTTGACCCACAATGAAAATGCTTAGTTCACGCAGGTAAATTAGATCTCCCAGTCCAGGCGGCGTACAAAGAAGTGAGTCAAACCTTTCAATTTCAAGAAGGTAAAGACTTTTCATCACTTTCAAACCTCTAGGCAGCTCAAGTAGCTCTTCAGAATTCATAAGCTTCCACGTCTGAAGGTTATGGAGACGAGTTAGGGATTCAGGTAACCTTTTGATACCAAGCACGACATTGCCAGGTATCTGAGATGTTCTAATTTGCAAACTATATTCGGCCATTTTTTTATGCCATATGAGTAACATGAAGTGCTCTTAGATTTCGCTGCTTCAAGAGGGACGAAGAAACATCCACCTTCTCATATGATGTCAATTTGTCTTTATGACATATAAGCGACCGCAAAGAGCCGTCACCTGGAAATTTGAGCTTTCTCTTGTTATCCAGATTTGCCCAAATTGATGGGATGTCAAAAGACAAGTGACGAAGTGTTTTAGGAATTTCCATCACCTTGCCATACTCCGGGATACAAGTTTCATGCTTCATGATGGATACTGCTAAATCGTGCATCAAATCATGCATTTTACATGTCACATCACCCTTGGAATTTATCTCAACATCTTGCAGGAATGATCTCCAAACCAATTCTTTGAATATCAAATGACCACTGAAATACAAGTCATTTTGGTCTTGAGAGGGAACAAATCCATTTGCCATCCAGAGCTGTATGAGTTGTTTCTCCTTCATTACATGATCCTTTGGGAATAAGCAACAATAGGCGAAACATTGCCTCATTTGCGGTGCTAGGTTATAGTAACTTAACCTCAAGGCCGGAAAAATATCATTTTCATCATCTGACAATTGCCAAATTTCACTTTCTTTAACTGCTAACCATTCGCTTTCATGGCTTTTAAATCGCATCAGGCTCCCCAGAGCCTTGATTGCCAATGGAACACCACCACATTTTTTCACTATCGTCTTACCAATTGCAATATGACTTTCCTCCTCGACTCCAGTAGTAAATGCTCTTTGCCTGAATAAGAACCAAGAATCCTCTTCTGATAAGCATCCAATATGGTGAACATCCATAGTGGCCATCATAAGTGCAACTTTCTCAATCCGAGTCGTTACCAATAGCACACTGCCTTTCGACCCGCATCTTAATACTTCTTTCAGGTCATCCCATACCACTTGGTTTTCGTTCCAAACATCATCTAAAACCAATAAAAATCTTCTGCCCTGCAGCCTCTCCCGAAGAAGGCGTTGAAGCGGATCCAACTCAGTATCTTTGCACACATCTCTATCTATAGATTCTATAATTGCTTTGACTAATCTCTTCACCCTAAAATCATCGGAAACACAAATCCAAATGTGCAAATTAAAATGACTCGTAACCCGATCATCGTTATATACTATTTGCGCAAGCGTGGTTTTTCCAGCCCCCCCATTCCCCATATTGCATAGACAGAAAGATGATCTTGATCATGCATGCCATCAACCAGTTTCCCTATTATCATTTCTTTTTCCTCATCCCTTCCATAAATTTCCAACTCATTCACTACTGAACTCGTCTCTCTACTCTCTATTGTCTCTCCAAATCGATTTTCCACAACACCCTCTCCTAGATGGAACTTTAGTCTCTCGTCTGCTATCTCACCTAACTTTTTCCTTATCTTTCTAACTTCATAGACCATTTTTAATCGGAATAGCAATGGATTTTTACCTGAAAGGAATGATGTTAACTTATGCTGCACACCTCTTTCAGAATCCGCCCTTCGTCGGAGGCCGAAAGTCGCTATCCGGTCGAGTACATTTTCAGCATCATAAGCAACATCTTTCAGCTTCAATAGCCAGTTCTGTATTGGAGGCTCTTCCTTTGCTTGATTTCAGCATCTTGGAGCACAAGTTGGATTGTACAGAATACACTTTCAAGACTTTCAAGGTCATCCTGCAGGCCCCAAATAGCACCAACCTCTCTGAGTGCAGCTGAGCTCAGGGTTCCAAAAACTGTTCTAACAAGAGCAGAAACAATTATAATCGACATAGTTTGGGACTCAAAGGCTCCAAAATTTCAGCTGGGAATAATTTGTGAAGACAATTAGAAGAGATGAAAGCCTGTTCATGACAAAACTAAGATGATAAGGAATGAGTGGGCATACTGCAAGACAAAGTAAATGGCCAAAGTCTGTTCTTAATGGGTTGTCTGCCCCACTCCACAGGGCTCCACAAATGAAGTCAAAAGAATCTAAGCACAAGGAAAATTCACACAAGAATTCGAGAGATAGAAGAATTCTTGGGAAAATTTTTTTGCGAGTCGAACCAATTCAATTATAAAGTAAGTGTATACACTTGCTTTATGATTGATCACTTTTTTAAATTGTATATCAATCACATCACAAGTGTATTACACTTGCCATATAATTGATTCAAGTTTGATCGAACTTGATCTGGACAAGAACTTCCCAAATTCTTATTGCAAAGGCTCCTACCAAATTATTTCCTATTCCCTTTTTAATAATCGGTGAGTGTGATACATTTTATGTATGTACATAATTATTATAAAATAAAATATTTTTTAAAATTTTATTGTTACTTTTTATGGAAATAAAAATGACCTAAAGTATATATAAGATAACATATATATATATATATGATAAAATAAAGGAAAAAAACTATAAAAAATTAGTTATGAAAAATCATGAAAAGTGGAAAAGTTAAAAATAATTATTCAATTTAAAAAAATTAAAAATTAACATACTAGTAAATTGAAGACATAGGTGCTCTTCAATTATATACAGTATACATTATCCTAGGGCACACTCGATGCGGGTACATAATTTTTTTAAAAAAAAATATTTATGTTTTTCTAAGAAAAAGGATTAAGCACAATCCACCCTTTTTCTTGGTCATAATGACATCGAGAAATAAATTTATATACAAATATTAAAAATTAATAAAAATTAGACGTTGTTATTAGTAATTATTTTGAAATGAAATTACATTTATAGGCCTATGAGATATATTGAGTAAAGAAGAATAAGGGTATATTTGTAAATTACATAATGCATACCAGTTAATGAGAATTTATAATTTCTATAAGTATTTTTTTTATTTTTAAATAAGAATTGGTAGAAAAATTTAAAGAAATGCATGATCATTTTGTGTAAAAGTAATTGTACTGATGGAATTTAGTCTTATTAATTACTTTTCACATTATCATATTTATTTGTATTTATTGTTTTTCATATTATAATTATTTACTCATGTTATTTTTTATTTATTATATTCATAACATAATATACTCACTAGATAAAAAGTATACTCCTATGATATATAACATGTGATGACAAAAAAATCATGAAAATTAAAAGGATTTAATGTTGAGAAATTTTCTAGCATAGATATAAATTAGAATTAGTTAAATCACTTGATATATTAAAATAAGTCATATGACAAATAAAAATCAATTAAATAAATTATCATATAAATAAGTATTTTAAAGAGTAACATAGGTTAAAAGAAAAAAGAGAATCAATTAAATCACTTATCATGTAAAGTGGATAATTTTTGTAGGAATATAGATTAAAATATAATTTTTAGTATTTGAGATGTAACTTATATGATTTCTTTTTAATCATCTATAATGTAATAGAACAAAATGTCCACGTACAAGATTTGATCTTTTCAGCAACGTACGGTAAAAATCGCTCCTTGTAGAAAGAATATAAAAATGTGTAATTTTTACTTCTAAACCATCTCCATGTATATTTATTTTGAAAAAAAAATAATAAGAAAAAAATAGGCATGCAACAGTAGATAAACATTGGTTATACAATTATAAAAGTATGAATGATCAAAAGATCTTCTAATTTTTTATAGGGTTAATTATACTTAGACCCCCTCTAATAATGCATACATTTTTTTCGAAAGAAGTTTTGAAATTACACTTACATCCCATTCAAAAATTCATTGTTTACACCTGATCCTTGTTTTAGGACGAAAAGTGTTGATTTTAGGAAAAATAATTGCATAATTTTTAATTTTTAATCCTTCACTTAACCTTTTTTATATAATAATTTTGTACTTATAAACAAAAAGGTATAATGATGTTAACCTCACTCCACACAGACACACACATATATATATTATATTTCTCCCTTTATAACTACAAAAATTAATGATGGGAAAAATTAAAAGTGTATGTGATTTGTTTTGCTTATGTTAGCATTTTCCGTTCAAACCCTAACGGAAGGGGGTCAAGTGCAAATCAAGAATTTTTTATAGGGGTGTAAATGTAATTTCAAAACATCTTTAGAGGAAAGTATAATTTAGCATTTTCAGGGGTATGTGTAATTAACCTTTTTTATATTACATATTATAGTTTTGTTAATATAGGTATTAACAAGATTGCAATAGACATTGTAAATATAATTATTAATTAGGTCTCCGGTAAGTTATGTTGGAAATAAGCTTTAAAATTTTCTACATTGTCTAATTATTTCCAACAGTTTATTTGATCTCAATGTGCCAGTTTAATTTGATTATTATAATAATTTAATTATAATTTATGAGGTTTAATGAGTATTTGACCGTTACATTTTACATATTTATGTGGCCTATTTATAATTGGATTTATTACAATATTATGAGTTTTAATTAGGCCATTTAATATTTTATAACGGTCAAATTCTTACAACTATTTAAAGGGCCATTAGCCATCTTCATTTGACACATTGAGAGAGAGAAATATTTTATATAGCTTATCAGTTGAGAAATATTTTATTCTCCCACAAGTAATTTTAGAGTTTTGGCAACGTGACTGTGGATTGGTTCCTAATCTCCTTGTGGTCGTGCACATGGGATGAGACATTGCTGAGAGCTAATGGGGTTTTATCCTGGAGTTATAATCAGCCGTTAAAACCTGCACGTATGGAGGCAATCATGGCTTTAGGTCAGCGACAAGTGTCGTGACTCTTCATCGGTGCAGCATTTCTAATTTCTAAGTTTATTTCATTTATTTCATTACTATATGTAATTGTGATAATTTATATAATGATAGTTTATATCTGAAATTATTTTGAGATATGATTATAAATACAAATCACACATTTTCCACAACAGTCTAAAGCCATGAAAATAATTGTGATTTGTGTTTAGTTCAATGTATGATTATTCTGATTCTTGATTTGTGTTTATGCGAGGAATGTTTCAAGAAATGTATATGCCATCGAGGATTTTGTCAAAATAAAAATATGTAATGATGGAGAATTACACTAATCGTCTATACCGGATGATCATATAAAAAATGGTATGCTGGTATTTCTTTTAATCCGATCAAAGGTATGATTTCTTTCTTCTACTATGATCTAACTATAGTGTCTAAGGTGATATCTATGCCTCTAAATAAACAAAAAGAAGAATTATTCTTCTTGTTTTAATTTTCTTGTGGCCTAGTTTAATGCATTACTTGCATAAGGCTATACTTTATTTGGCATGGGAGATATAGTATTTGATAATCTATTAAGCCTTTGGCCGAGTTTTCATCAATCATGAAAAAAGAAAATTGATACTATTGCCATTAGCACACGATTTTTCGATTCGAAGTAATTGTAAAATTCAACTACCAGGTGCATCCCATCAATGTTATTCTTTTGGTTGTCTCAATAAATTGTGAGGACAATTAAGAATTTTAATTTGCAGAATTTTGATAAAGTCCGTGCGTTTACAATATAACAATATATACAGTTAATTAGTAACTAATCTATAATTTAACCAAACCTTAAGAAGACATTTTATTTCTGAAAATATTAAGTATATAATAATGGTGGAGAATAGCTTTAGCTATTGGCTTTAACATTGCATAAATTCTGGAATTTAATTTTGCATATTGACCAATAACTTGGTATGAGTTAAGTTTATCATTTTCAATGCATGATTATTTTCATATGGTTACATGTGATTCCAATGTGAATATTTATTAAATTTATCATTATTAGCGTTGAAGTTACACTACAACGGCTAATGATATTAAAATATTATAAATAAAATAAGAATATCAGCTAGTTAATGAGTCAAAGGTATGAATGACAATTTAATTAAGCAATATGTGGTTTTGACAGTTATTATTAATTAGCCAAATTGTCATGACCAAATAGAGAAACGGCTAGCTGGTTTATGAATAATAATAAAATATAAGTTTTTAGATATGAATGATAATTTATGATTATTTATGATCATATGTTAGTGTTAAATTTTATATTCAATCAGGTACTAACGAATAATGTGCAACATAATTTTTGAATAATAGTTTCAAGAATATGGAACATGGTATATCAATACACTTATAATGATAAGTGATACAAGGAGAAATCGAACAAAGAAAAGAAAAGTAGTATCTGATATATAATTGTAACGAGATGATGCTAAAATACTTTGCAACATAAGGTTTAATAGTGTGGCTAATTTTCACGCGATAAGTTATTATGAGAATATTTATGTGATATGAATTACATTTCTAACAGCTAGTTGTGCATCATTGATTAGAGAATAAATAAATATAATGAGTGCATTAGTTGTTTGTTTTCAATGTGTTATAAATTCTCTATCTAATTAGTGATGAAAATTATTTTGTGATTATATCAAATTCTATTGTGGAGTAATGTTTAAAATTATTACTATTGAAATTATTAATGAGTATGAATGTGCCTTTAGAAATATTATATTCATGATTTTGTAGCAACCATACATATAAAAAATGCATTTGTCATCCATCTATAAGGGATTTATAAGATGAGATTAGCATTTGATAAGCTTATTTGATTTTCTATAAAAATTGAATGATTAGAAAACGCATGAGATACCCACAAGTATAAGCCTCGACAAATATATTATTTTCTATATATGAGTTCACAATTCAAATTGTTGGATTTATATATCGAGTTTCAAATGATAGAGTGCAAATATCTATGCTCTACAAGTATTTGCATAAACAATAATTTCATGAGATTAATGCATTGATTTTGAATGTTAATACTCATTTCTAAATAATCAACCGTATGGGTAAAGAGTATTTTTTCAGTACACAAATTTATTGACATGGATTTGTGCTCTATATATGCATGAAAATGTGTTAGTGAAATTAAATTTATGATATGCGAATTGTCAAATCATGCGAGGTATGTCTTAATGATTCATATTATGATATGCTTGATATAAGAGATAGGAAAGCTGAAAATCTTGATAGAGTGTGAATACAACGAAATTTAATGTGTTCATTAATTTTGTTATGATGGTCACGAGAGTAAGAAAATTATGGGTTTGAAAAAAAAAAAAAAAGTCTCGTATACTCTTTTCTAATAATAAAAAGAAATGTGGGGTTGAAATGGAGTCATGAAAATAATTTTATATAATTATTTTGAAATGTGAATGTGCAAGAGTTATATGTGAAATAAAGAGATGAGTAAATTGCTTTCATGAAAAAATTTAATGGAAAATTATTTTCTTGAGGAATAAATGCAGAGAGAGTATGCAATAAAAATAGAAAGAATAAACATCTGTCAATTACTATTTTGTGGAGTTTTCTTTTGATATTCAGGTTATGTGCTTGACAGATAATGAGAAAATAGACGAAATATTACGAAAAATAAAATAAGAGGCATGTGATAATATTCCATGTGATGGAAAAATTGCCTCGGGGACTAGCATAGAGGCTAGATCCTTTATCATCGAGGGGGATGGGCTAAGTCTGTAAGGGAGTCACCTCCGGGAGTAACCCAACCTTTGTGATTGGAGACTCTATGAAGAAGGTTCAATGGGTAGGAACAACCCGCACTGTGTGACTTATATATAGCACGTTATTTTGAGGAGAGAGTATTAAAATAATAATAAAAAATACAATGATCTCTTTCCCATCCCTAAGGTGAAGTGCTATAAAATGTGATGTTAGGCTGGGCTTTGACCCTTAATGAGACCAAATACGGGATTTCCGCGAGGTATGGGTCACACATACCTTTGGAGGGCTCACCTAAGTGAGAGTTGCCATGGGCCGTGGCTATGGGTTTGGGCTAACCCTAGATCAGACCTCACTAGAATCAGGATCAGAGCCTAGGGCCATTAACGCGCTCACCCGCTATAACCATGTCCTAAAATCAATATCGTGTGTGTGGTAATTGAAGTTTGGCTCAAGGGGCATAATTCAAGGCGAAGTCCATTATTGCTCCTTCAAATGAATATTTTCAACACTAAGTGTATGTTCAAGCTCGGAAGGCACATGCACCGATTGCACGGTATAAGTTGCCATCTATTTCATTTCATAGTTAATTCGAAAATTTTCTACATTGTCTAATTATTTCCAACAGTTTATTTGATCTCAATGTGCCAGTTTAATTTGATATTTATTTGAGGTTTATGGCCTCATTATTATAATAATTTAATTATAATTTATGAGGTTTAATGAGTATTTGACCGTTACATTTACATATTTATATGACCTATTTATAATTGAATTTATTATAATATTATGAGTTTTAATTAGGGACTTAATATTTTATAACGGTCAAATTCTTACAACTATTTAAAGGGCCATTAGCCATCTTCATTTGGCACATTGAGAGAGAGAAATATTTTATATAGCTTATAAGTTGAGAAATATTTTATTCTCCCACAAGTAATTTTAGAGTTTTGGCAACGTGACTGTGGACTGGTTCCTAGTCTTCTGTGGTCGTGCACATGGGATGAGACATTGCTGAGAGCTAATGGGGTTTTATCCTGGAGTTATGATCAGCCGTTAAAACCTGCACGTAGGGAGGCAATCATGGCTTTAGGTCAGTGACAAGTGTCGTGACTCTTCAACGGTGCAGCCTTTCTAATTTCTAAGTTTATTTCATTTATTTCATTACTATATGTAATTGTGATAATTTATATAATGATATTTTATATCTGAAATAATTTTGAGATATGATTATAAATACAAATTACATATTTTCCACAACAAGTTATTCACAAATATAAATATTACCAACTTGGCACATGTTAAAAATTAAATGAACCACAATTGATTAATCATACTTATTACTCTTCTTATTTTATTTTCGTTTGCAGTATTTATGCAGTTATGATAAATTCATTCAAGGTCTTTTAAGATTTAAATAAATTAACTATTTCCTTAGAAACAAAGTAACTAAAATTATTAATCTAAAGCTTTGCAAAAAGATATTGCAGAAATAGATTATTAATAACAATATTTGGGTAATATTTACTTAGTGTATGTTTATTTTAATTAAATAGATTATCAATAACATTATTTGCGGTATAATTGTAAAAGTTAATTATGAAAAAATTTGGTAATTTCTTCCTTAAAAATATATTAAACTAGCTACAATAGAAAAAATATAAGTTTGAAGTTTTATGCAATTGTAAATAAACTAAATTAATATAATGAGCTTCTTAATAAACCTTGAATGATAAATTACTTTTAAATTACTATTCAAGAGGATTTCATAGATATAGATTAACTTAAAAAAAAAAAGATAATGTTCAAACTGTCTTTCCAAAAACAATAATCAAATAGACTATTAACTAATTTATAATTTTGAACCTAATATCAATTATTTAAAACATCATTTATAAATCATATATTAGTATTAAGCAAATGCAAGTGGAAGATATATAATAGATATATGTAAGTTAAGCACGGACTTCCATTTATCATGTCTGTTACTTTTTGAGTTTAAAAATATGGTTTTATTAAACCTCTAGGTTCAAATATTAAACATTTGTTTGTTTTGTACATATATTTATTAAGACAACTAGTATTCTTAAAAAGCCAAAAAGCACGTAATTTAAAAAAAAAAAAAATTCCATGATCTTAGTTATGCCTAAGTATATACCATAGTTCTTAGCTATGTCAAAAATACTTGCTATGGTTCTTAACTATGCCTAATGTTTTTGCCTCGCCTACTAAAACAAGATTAATAGTCATTGTATAATTGGAGCTAATGATTATTTACCTTAATTTTTTCCTTTTGGGTATGGTAATTAGCCATTTTAAAGATTTATATTTTTTGTAGTGTCGTCAACTAAATTTTTATGATGATTATTCACATCATATGAATTAAGTATCTGTCATTTTTCTTATTATGGGGAAAAGGCATTTCCTTTTGTATAAGTCAAAATTATATTATTCAAGCATACTGAGATGCAGTAGTATTACCTCCAAACATAATTCGAAATATTCATTTGAGGAGTTAAAAAGATTTAGCACAAATTCTCATATTTGGAGGGGTCTAATATTTATAAAGTAAAATTCATCTTGATATTTGAATTTTGTCATTAATATCACTTTGATACTTAAATACAAATGACCCAATTGGTACCGAAATTTCACCATTAATATAACTTTCATAGCCAATTGATGTTTTTATTTTTCTATATTATCTTTTATGTAATGACCATTTTATCTTAGTACTAAAAATGAGAATAATTAATACACCAAATTTTTTTGCATAAATTTCACTCAAGGCTTTTTTTTGTTTGAACCATTTGACTTTCAAATCATATATTTTTATTATTACACTTGATAATAATATTTTTTTTTGTTATTTTTCTACTAACTTTATTTATAAATATTTATAATATAATTAATTATTATTAAAAGTAAAATTTAAGACGTATTGCAACCTCCAAAAGAATTCAATTTTCATTTACTTTTAAAAAATTAAAATAAAAAATTTAAGCTATTGAATTAAATTGAAAATTTTCCAATACGATTTTAATATGTTTGACGATGATTATTTATGTCATATATATTTATTATATTAATTAATAAGGAAAAAAATATTTGAGTGGACTTACTTGATTATTGTATAAGTTATTATTCAATAATTAATGAATATTTTGTGACATTAAATAAATGTAGAAAAACATAAAAAATAATAAAAGTATAACAATTTCGATAGCCAAATATGAAGAATAAAAGTAGGATGGATAAAATAAACATAGAATATATTCATTGATGTTTATGAAATTTTTTATTAAGTGCATTTACTATTTTCTATTTTAAATCTAACGTCAAGTCATCGTTTCTTCAAAATAATAGAAAATAAATGGAATTGGTCAAGGTAATAAGTATCAAGTGCAACGCACGTGGTTCCTACTACTAATAATAGAAACTATAAACAGTTGAAGTAATTTATTGGGCAAAATAATTTTTTAGTCCCATAAAACAAGGGCATCAAGAATTTTTATACCACAACTATGACCAATGACGCTTTTAGTTTCATAAAATTCAAAATTATGTCTTTTTAGTCCCAAAAAGTATAATTTGTGACTTTTTAGTTCGAAAACCACAACACACGTGACTTTTTGCTACTAAAAATGCGTGATTATGAATTTTATGATACTAAAAACAACACCTATTATAGTTGTAGTACCAAAAACAATCTGCAGACTAAAATTGCTACACTTTTGTAAGTTATGTTATCTGGGTTCTGCACAAGCATTGCACTCGCTCGCAGGTCACTTTCTTCAGTTAACATGGACCACAATGAATTCCCAATCTAATGAGAATAGCTAAAAGCATGGGAATGATCATTCCCAATACTAATTTATACTAAGCATATATAGGTTCAAGAATGAGCTCTGAAAATACTCATCCCATTACTTTGTCATTCATGCATACCAATTATGCCACGAACTTTTGAAATGATTGTAAAAGCTTTCTATTCAATGAAAGGTTAAATGGTAAATAACTAAATAAGTTATTATGAAAACGCATGGTTTCGTTACTCATTTGCATGTTCGATTTTATTGGCAGGAGAAATCCTATTAGTTGATTTCATGAACTTTGGAGGTTTTCTTGATGAAATTATTAATTATCTCACTACTAGTTGCGGTTTGAATTTCAATATCATTTTTTTTATTTATCGTTTAGTATTTCCTTTTTGTCTTCTCAAGATACTGCACTAAAGTAACTATCTTGATCAACGGAATTTATATAAATAAAAATATGTTTGAACGTGTTTATTTTATATGAGAGAACCATCTGTCATATTAGTTGATTTTATCGACCAATTTTTATGAATGCACGTACGTATAAAGTCAATTTATTTGACCGATTTCAATCTATTATTCATTTGATTTGTTATTACATTTCATTAAATCAAATAAATAGAATAAAGATTTAGAGCGTACACACATCAAATGTGTTTTGAAAGACATTATAAAGAAATTTGGAGATAAAGAGGAGAGAAAACAAATGGAAGGAAAGAGCAAACCAAAAGGCTTAAAGGCAATTTTAGTCCCGTATCTTTAGCGTTTTCCCGATTTAGTCCTCTCGCTTTTCGATTTTCCAATTTGGCCCTTTATCTTTCAAAACTGCTCAATTTTTGTCCTTCAGCCAAATTAGTGACCATTTTGCCCTTTTTTAGAAAAACTCAATATAGTCCATACACATGCTCTAGTTTGGCCCAACATGCTTCCGTAATATCATTAAGCCTTCATAAAGTCATACCTTGGTTTGACTGCCTTGATTCCAGGTATCCCATGTCCTCGATTTTACAGACTTCCTCCAACCACACAACCGCAGCTGATGGTTCGCAGGAACTTGGTTCCTTCAGTAACAAAACAGCACAGCCCTATTTTGTTTCCTACCTTAGGACGTAGAAGATACTCCCGAACAGAAGCTTAATAAAATTTGGGGTGAACAAGTTGGACAGAAGCCTTTTTTTTGAAAAAAAATATATGAAATATTACATAAATACTATTTCCTCCATTGGAGAAGACAACTATTTAGCCTCTCATATGGTAGAGGGCTAGACTCTTTGGGGAAACCCCCATAAACTAAGAATTTGAAAAATTACAAAGATAGAAACTTGGAATGTTCTGCTTCGAAGAGTAGGAGGAAATTTCTGATGTCCCCTTCTGCTTCGCTGCTTCCTTATTTATAACCATCCGTGGACGCCAAATGCGAATTCCAAACTCATTTTTTATGACGTCATTGCGTTCGTCATTTGGATGACATCATTGCATTTATCATCGTTCTTTTCAACTGGTATTCATGATGGCTTGTCGATCATTTAATTGCTAGTTGGCTCCTTTTTTATTTTTATCTGACTATTGGCTTTTGTCGTTTTCTGCCGACAGTCTTCTTTTTGAATTTTTACATTTTTTGAGTCTTACTTCTCTTTGTAAAAATTCTACCTTTTACCCTTGTCCGGTTTTGGTTCGGGTTTCTTTTGGGTGACCCGTATCTTAGTTTCGAACAGTGGCTTTTCTTGTTTTTCGCAGCAAGGGCATACATGGTTATGCCATTGCCCAACATGCAGCATGTTGCATGTCTTCATCCTTGTGACCTCAGTTGCAGGCAGCTTGTTCTCCCATATGAGCATCCTCTTTCTTCTCGAACATGCTTTCTGCAAATTCAGTGTTTTTCCCTGTCATGGAGTTTAACAAGAATGATCCATTCATTTTGTTGGAGAAGATTTTGAATGGATACTTCACTTTGTCCATCTCAGTGAGACAGATCCATGAAACCCAAGCTCTTTTGGTGGAAATGTCGTCTTCGCTAATAGATGACACCAATGGAGCTTCTTCTGAGGCAGCTTTAATTCTATTAAAAGCTACCATGTCTGGTCTCTGCAGTTTGATGAAATGAAACGCTGGATGTGACCCCTTCCCTGCAGTTTCTGGAGCTGCTGATATAAATTTTTGCTCCAAGATATCTCCTCTTTTTAGGTGGGGATTGTTTTGCCATGAATCATATACTGCCCCACTAATCCATTCCGGTAATTTTGAAATTTTCAGAAAACTTGGTGACATAGTATGGACCGAAGCTAGAGCTCCAAAATCATACCATTCTCATACTTCTTCGGGTTTAGACCCTTCCATCATCCAGACCCTATTATATTTTCCGGATGTCTCGATAATGGTCTTGCTTGGGTTAACTCCTTTGCGGGAAATTAATTTTTCCCACATCCGTTGATAAACCTGCCAAGCAGAAGAAGAAAAAGATAGTTCATTAGTATTAACCTTAGAAGTGACTGTCATTGGCCTAAGGCTAATCTCTTCCTCTTTTACCCCAGAGGTGCTGGGTTGACTCGAATCATCAGAGGTTTGTACTCTCTGTGACTCGTTTGTCGCCGTTGCACCAGAGTCTGGTGATGGCCTTGTGCAAGCAGTACTTGAATCTGCCGCTACAGGTCTAGAGTCCTGTACTCTAAGGGCATGTTTAGGGTATGCTTTTGCAATTTGTTAGTCATCTCCGAGGATGATGCCTTCCGAATTGGCTCTTGTAAGTCGTTCCATAGTGAGATTCAGGCCACCATGGTCGTTCTTATTGCGATCTGGACAGTGTCAAGGTTAGCTCTTTGGATTTGTCCGGCCACTTGTGCATTCACAGCTAGCCGTCCAAACTTCTTGTTAAGCTCCTCGAGGTTTTCTCTAAGGTGCCTAAGCCTTAACATGATGGAGTTCGCTTCAGATGCCTCCATCTCTTGTCAGGAAATCTGCAAGAACATTTTCATGAGATTTTATAACAACAATATTATAGCAATAATATTGGCATTCAGCTTGCCATCTGATAATACACGCTTTCTCAATCTTAGATTCTAATTTATTTTTCAAGAAAGCTTTAACATTGGTATTATCAACTTTCAAAGTGAATTCTTTAGCAAGTAAAAATAAAGGCCATTTCTTAAAAGCCTTCCAAACCTCAAAGAACTCTTTCTCGTTGATGTGCCACACTTGGGCTTGTTGTTCGGTGAACAACCCTCCAGTGTATCTACAAGGCTCTTCCCCTGTAGTAGTCTTTTTTTCATGAGCACAGATGCCCATCTATAATCGTTGGCGTCTGTGTAGACTACCAATTCATCCTCGTCTTGTGGTATTGCAAGCTTTGGCAGGTTATTGCAAACCTGTTTTAGCTCACGAACCCTTTGCGTATGGATTTCTTCCCATTTCCACTTTGCACTTTCTGTTTCCTTCAAAAGTGGCCGAAAATCCTTTATATATTTTGCAAGATCCTTTATAAAGATACCTGCAAAATTTACCACTCCCAGGAAGCTTTGTAAATGCTTCTTATCTTTGAGTATGTCTGGAAAATTGTGGATTTTCTCCACAATATGCTCCTGCAACTCAACACCTATT